>VUQR01030972.1:0-21241 GCA_015108515.1 Hemichromis elongatus
CAACAAAAATACTTATTGGTAATTTATAACAATTTCCAGTGCATCCATCCTCTTATCTTTAGGGTTGCAGGGAGGCTGGGGCCCATTGCAGAGGTGACAGGGCAAGAGGTTGGGTACACCGTGGACAGGTCACCAAACTGGCTAACACAACAACCATTTGCACTAACATTCACACTTGTGGGTAATTTAGAAACACCAATGAACTTAACCCCACATGACTTTTAACTGTGGAGGGAAACCAGAGGGAACCAGTGCAAACTTGGCCAGATTATGGAGTTGAACCCAGGACCTTCATGCTGTGAGGCAGCAGTGCTAACCACCATGTCACCACCAAGCTGCCGTTCCAGTAGGAAAGTAGGAAAGTTATCATTACAAAATCCAGAATTTTCTGTACACTTTTGTCCTTGACAGGTTAAAAAAAACAATAAATAGCAATACACAGCATACACGTGGTGTGTGTATGCTTTTCTGCCTCTTCTAACTCCAGTGATTTTCCTGTTTGAAATCTTGTAAATTTCTTGAGTCAAGTCAACTAACCACTCTTAATAGTTTGCATCATGTCATCTCAACAAGAATAAATTAAGTTGCTGAATTTCATGCAGATCCTACATGATTTAATTACGTTCACTATAGAAACATAACATGTTTTTTGTTCAAATTACGAGTTTAAATCTTGTAAATGTAACAACCACCCAATTTTATTTTTTTTAAATGCAAGTTTAAATAGAGGCAAAGAAAAGTAGACGGATAATAGTAACAATAATTATCAATAGATAAGCCTCTCAATATATTGAGAGGCTTATCTATTGATAATTATTGTTTTGTCCATCTACTTTTCTTTGCCTCTATTTAAACTTGGTAGAAACATTTTTTGCGGTTTATGTTTGGTCCAGTCTAGTTCAAAGAAAGCACCATAATGACATTTTAAAGCTTTAGTTGCCACAGAGGCTCTCTGGCTCAATGTCAAATTTGACACCTATTAGATTACCTTTGCATTTTAGTGCTACCCTAAATGATGCGGTGAGGGCTTAAGAACCACACTTTAATTTTTTAAAAAGTCAGCCACCCACACTGGAGTCTAAGAAAAAAAAAGGAAATCCAAAAGAACAAAATGTGAAGTTTATGGACATGTGACACTCATACCGTGGGACTAATCCTCTATTGGACCGAGACACATTCAGATTCGATCCCCAACAGTACACAGTGTGCTCCATAACTCTCATTCCTCAGCTGGCAGGAACAATCACCGCTCCTACCATTACTGTCTCCACCTGTACAAGCAGAGTGAAGCTTGGAGATTTAGTAGTGAAGTGATTCAATATTTACTTATGCTAAAGTAACTGATGTAAAACCACACCAGTGAACAAACAAACCTCTCAGGAACCACAGGCAACCACTGCTTTTAGGACTCAAGAACAAAGTGTAACGCCAACCGGCAAACATCCATTTGTATCCAATTTTATTAAAGCACTATGTTATTGTCAGTAGTTGTAGTCCTGTTTGCTGGAAATGTCACTTTTCTAACTTACAAAAGGGAATTATTTTTTTTTTACATTTTTATTTATGTTAAAGAAATTGTTGCAGAGGAGGGTTCAACATATTCATGTTAGAGCTTTTGCCAGCTAACACGTATGTTTTCTTTTAAACTGGTAACCCAATAAGAAAGAACCTTAACTCTGTTTAATTTTGCAAACTGGATGTGATCAGCTAACGATAACAACAGCTAAGAAGCTTGGCTGCATCTGTAATTCACTGCAAACAAACAGAAACTCTCAATGGCTAAAAAAATGAATAGTTTTAAATAAGAAATATCAAGAAGTGCCAAGAACTGCAGTTCCTCTAATGACCACTTGAGGCTGTCTCCATAAGTGATCACAATCATGATAAAATGCTCAACGAATGAAGAGCATCTTTGTTTTGTTTATTATTTTATTCTACCATAACAAATTTAAAAACCCATCGATTTGGATTTGGCTTACGTTCTTTAAGCTCGAGCTCTGTATGCACTGATATCCTGACAGAAGCATCTGTAGCTAGTAGCTTTCTGCTAGGCCTCTTCTCTTCTCTCTGCTAGCTCACTGCACTGGACTTTCCCTATAGACCAGGTGCCTTTTATAGTCTTAATGGCATTAATCCCAGTTTTGTTAACTGTTAATTTATTTAAAAAAAAAATTGTTACTAATTATTTTGTTATTTAAATACAGGAGTTGAAGAAGATTAACTTGCTGTTGTAGCCGACCTCAAGTACTCATGCTTTATAAAAACTAAACGATAAAAACTTAATTCTTCATGACTTTGATTAGAAAATTGTGACAGGCCCCTGATAACCAACCTCAGATCTGCTATCACTTTTTTATGGTTGGAACTCGTTTCCATCTGTAAAAAAGCTGCTAATATTCACACTATGCATGCCAAAATCTACAATTTTCTCAATTTGCCGAATGGTTTGGATCCCAGATCTGAATTTTTCTTTTTAGCTTTCATTACATGACACTTATCAGCTTCACTTTCTGCGTGGTTTTACACATTGTGCAAGACATAGCTCCCTGCTTTCATTCTGTCTTTCCTCATTTAGCCGTCTTCTTTTGCTGACTTCCCATTCCTCCTTTTTTTTTCTTTTTTTCCCCTTTTATTTCTTTTTTGGCAGTAGCTCATATCAAACCCATCATCTCAGGCTACTCTCCCCAATCATGTCCTGCGATTGGAAATGGATATCCAAACAAAGCTCAACCTATCATCTTTACATTGTGGCTAATAGGAGTATTGGAGGGGTGTTTCCAATAACACAGGCACAGCTCTGAGTAGCCACACAAGTTCACAAGGAGGTCGGATAGACCACATAGGAAAAGGAGGGGATGTGCAGGAGAGAGAAGCTGAGAGCAAAAAAGAAGCAGAGAGGGGTAAACAGAAGGACAGACTTTGACTGTGAGTCTTTAAAGCTGATAGATAATACAGTAAATGCTGGTGAAAGCTTAAGACTGTCTCTTATTATCACAACACACCAAGGAAACAAAGTTTGTCGACCCCGGTGTCAATGTCTGTACTGCAATGAGTGAGGACTTCCAGAGGCACAGCGTTACCGTACACCCAGCAGGAGTATGCAGTGGTTATCATTGATAAATTATTAACTTTCATCTAAGTTATCAGTTGTCAGTTCAGAATCCAAGCAAAACTTTTCTTGAGTACTCAGACGTTTAGGTATTCTTGACGTTATCACCCACCCAACACTACACTGTAAAAGCGCATACCTAATGTATTTGAGTGCTTTGAACATCACAGCCAAATAATGTCAGTCGTAACCTTGGAAAATTCACATTTTACTGTGCCGATATTTGTCTTGCTGCTTCGCTTTACATTGTTTAACAGTCTCTCCTTAGAAAGTTTTCACGTATGCAAAGATATGGTGTCCTCTAGAGACAAAGCACGTACAAACTCCAAAACAAAACAGAAGTGCTCCAGCACGCTAGGGGCAGTGTTGAGCTTTTGTTACCTAGTGGCTACACAAGCCAGGAAGTACCACTGACCGGATTTGGTGTGTTGTAGTAACAGGTAAATAAACATTTTTTTTTAAAAATTATCTGAATATATATGAGTGTGATCCTTGCAGGTGTTTTCCGCCAGTATCCAACTCCATGTGTTTGTAACAAACTTGCCGTTTATTTTGCAAATCTAGCTCAACACTGCCCCTAGCATCCTGGAGCACTTCCTTTTTGTTTTGAAGTTTGCACATGCTTTGACTCTAGGGGCCACCGTATAAAGAAAACGATCTGTAGATACCCTTTCTTTCAAAACACCATCATCATCGAAAGAAAGACTAGAGTCTTTGTTTTACATAAATGTTTAAGTTCAATCAAACAGAATGCGATTCTTCAGTGTCCTGAACAATGCATGCACACTGATAAACCAACCGTAACTGTCAGATAAATAAAACATCACTGATTAATTTATTTATCTCAGAATTTAAAAGCCACAATTTAAGCTTATCTGTTTGCTATCATTAAGTATTCATTGTGTTCAAATATATCAGTTTGTATTTTCACATGAAACTCTGGATGTTATATTTCTTTATTTGTTCACTTAATGTTTAAACACTATTATATTGGATGCAAATGGTAGAACAGAAAAAGTTGTTGGTGAAGCAGAGGTAAGCAACAATTGTTCCAACGTCTTGTCGATACTGAATCCAGCTCTGTGTGGAGAGAAAGTTAGAACATAGGCAAAGCAGCACTAAGTGATGATGTAGAGATGTGTTCCCAATGAGCAAAAACACAACTTAGTTATGTGACTCCTACTATATGCGCAAAGTGGTAATACAGCTTTGGGAACTCACCCACTACCTATGACTTACTAGTGGTAACAGTGTCTCCAGTATTGTTGATGTCACCATCCACCCAACACTAATGTTTTAGTGGTGACCATGTTTGAGACCATCGCAGCCCAATCATTTTGAGGCCCTAACCTTGTAAAATTCTCTGTTTGTTACAGTAAGATTTAATGTCTGATGAGCTTCTCATCATATTATTCATCTACCTGTCATGGTTGGATGGAGAACTCTCCACCATCAGCAGCTGTATTCCAACATTTTGGAGCTAGAATCTGTCGACAGGGTTGAGATACTTCCTGTAAATGTATAGCTGATTATGGCTTTGTTATAATATGTTAAATAAATACTTTTTAAGAAAGTGTAGGCATGTTTTTCTTTTGTGCACACATCTATGCCCACAAAAACTCATGCAACACATCCAGTTTTGCTGGAAAATAACCTGTGGCTGCTCAGCCCAGCACACCTGCAAAGCAGTGCCCTTCTTACAGGTACAAGGGGCTCGTGTTTCGTGTTGCCTTTGCCTTTGGCCATCATTTGTAATGCTTTAGATTTCCACACAGAAAGCAAATGTGTGTCCTGGTTACAGTTCAGCAGCACAGGCATATCTCCTACCTTCCTGCTGACAGCACTGTCTTCCAAGTCAAACACACGGGGTGGGAGTGAAGGAGGTTGAACCAGAACAGCAGATTAGCTTAGTTGAGACTGTCAGTGTAGTGAAACTCAGACACATCAAACTGTTGTGTTTTTCCTTCACAGTTACTTTTGTACCTGTGAGACATCGACTGGTTTTTAACACCGTCCAGTCTGCAGTGCATTTAAGAAATTCTGGGTAATTACTAACTCTTCCAGCATACACATTGTGTAACATCCACATATTGTGTTTAGGTAGATTTGAACCGGTCCTTTTATCATTTCAGGCTATCACACACAGTCAGAGAAAAACGATTTGAACGCACCAGAGTGCACTTTGGTTTGTGAATGAGTGAAGAAGACAAAGACAAACCATGTGCTTGTTGTTCCTGAGTCACAGAAAAGATTTGACATTTTACATCAGACACGATTCAGTTACCGATGTATTTTCTCCGTGTCTGTTGCTATGATGGAGGGTGCCTGTTTGTTTTCGAGAGTGCGTCGCCCGTATGGCTGTCTTCCTCCTCATGCAGGTAGCCCAGAGGGAGAGAGAATGGAGCTCTTTGACAGGAAAGAGGAGGGGGAAACCAACCACCATCTACTGCCTGTGCCTAGGCTCATTCTGTAACGAAATGGCCTGTGTCATGGAGGCCTTGTCTAAACAATGGGCCTATTCAACCTGCAGAAGAGTCACTGTCAGGACCAGGCTGAATACGATACCTCTAATTCAGGGCAGCAGTCCCTTGTACTATTTTTTACTCTGTCTCCTGTCGCTGTTACTGTTCACCCCCCCTTTTACTCTCTTTCACCCTCTCCCCTCTGATTTTTTGCTGCCTGTCCTCTCTCTTTTCTTTTTCCTTGGATCTCAGCCTACAGAAAGTTCTTGAAACACATATTGTGTTCATGTACGTGTTTTTAATCACATCTTTGTTCACATATCAGTTGAAGCCATTTTGGTTTTATGTATTACTATATAATATTTCATGCTATTAAGGTTTTTTGGTATTTGTTCTTTCAGCTCTTTGGGCAATTTGAACCAACTTAAAACAATTCAGCAGCCACTTGGAATTTTTTGAATTCATTTCAACCTTTGTTACTTTTCAAATTGCTTCATACCACTAGTAGAGAAAATTGTCTGTGGTTAAACTGTAAAGCATGAAATCAATTGAAGGCAGAAGAGCAACCCTGCATTAACATATTGACATGCTTCATACACACCTAAAAAATGGTGCATTTTGAACCTCTGTCCAAACAAAATATCTTCGCTTAACCCTTTGCACCTAAAAATTATACTTTACAGGAGTCTGCTTTGTGCTCAAATTACTTTATTTGATGGTTAGATGGTTTGTCCGGCTTCAGGATCAACTATTTCCTAAAACGAGGTGCTATTGAGCCCAATTTGATCTTTTCTACATTCGTCATTAGAAAGAAATGGCGTTGTAGTAAATCAAACAACCCCATCAACATGGCTCCTTGGGCTTAAACACATCTCTTTGGTGGAGCATGGCAGGCCATGGGTAATGTCTTTTCAGTAAACGGCTGTAAAACTGGATGATTCAGCATTCTAACATTCCCAATATGTGATTCATTCTTTGACTTGCAACGGTGCTTTTTACTAAAAAAAAAACTGTTTAGCAGATGGTGAAATTGGAAAGGGAGAAGAGGGATATGAAGATCGATATGAATATTTGTATTTTAGTTTCGCGCTCACTGTTTTCTTTGTAAACATGATTTGTATCATGTTTCGACCAGTCCCTAAATCCCATTCCCTACCTCTCAAAAACCTTAAGAGAATTTCTCATCTTAACTCCCTGGAACTTTAGGATGGATTGATTTGATTTTGCTCAAAGGTCACTGTGAAATCACAAAAGAACAATTTCAGTCTGCTTCAGTCTGTGGCCGTTATTAGGGTTATGCAGTGGCATCCAGCATGACCAGTTTGGCACTAGGTCAGTGATGGCATTTTGTTGGATTGGCACACACACCTGCTGGGTTAGCCAGCGGGTCCTTGGCCTTTATTAGGTAGGTTATGAAATCAACTGACTTCCAGACCTTATCCTGGACACCTGATTATGTGGCCAGAGGTATGTAGGTAGCTCCTGCAAAACTTAGCCGTTGATGCCACCGACTGGCCCTCATGTTCCCCAGACCTGAATTCAATTAAGAACCTCAGGGATGTTAAGTATCTACACATCAGCCAAACAGCACCACAGAGTGTCTAAAAGCTAATTGGATCAGTCTGTAATTTCAGTGTTTAACTTTGATTTTTGGTGTGATGTTGAACCCAGCCCTCAAAGTGTTTATGGTTTTGATTTCCTCTGATGCCATTTTCATCTCAACAAATGACTCAATGTATGTCAGTAGAGATTTTCAGCTCTAATATTTCATTCCGATCTACGATGTTCTCTTAATCTTTCTTGACCGAGTTGAAAAACAAAATTATGATTTCTTTAATTAAAGCTTAAGCAGAGTACATGAAAAAAAAATCTAGTTCCAGCAGCATTACTTTAATGCTGGCAGATTAACTCTTGTCAGTCACAGCATTCAACAAATGCCACAGTAGAAACCATTTACTGTAGAGCTTTGCCAAAACTTACAACGGTTAAATTCACAGCATTAGCTTTTAAAAGAAAACCTTGGTTTAACCCAAACCCCATGTCAGAGGACATTTGGAGATCGAGTTTCTTCTTTAAATGTGATGCAAGAACTTTTGATGAGGAAAACAGAAGCTGAAACGAATGCTCTGTAAATTGAATCAGCAGGATGTTCTGTTTCAAACTAAATGGACATTTGTGTTAACTCAGATATATATGCCTCTTTGGGCTGTCGCGAGTGTGTGCATGGTTGTGTATTGGAGAGAGAGAGAGAGAGAGAGAGTGAAAAAGAGAGAGACGATGGGTGCTTTTGCCAAGTACGGTTGCGTTAGAAAAAAAGCCTCAATTACACAGTCAGGCTCCAGGAGACACTCTGGCTATTTGTTAAGAGAGTTTTATCAGCATGTCAGACGGCCATGAAATGGACTTCTAATTAAATGGCCGGGCTTGGCTGTTGGCTGCACACCACTTTTGCAAACAATTAAGAATAAACAGCCGTAAAGTCCTAGAGAGACGGGCATTGGAAGCTATTAATGAATGACTGCAGGATATTTTTTATCAGCTCGTTCTGGCGTAGTTGAGTTTTTCCTCATGCCTGAAGGTATTTTGAAGAAATGGGAACAGGGTCCTTCCTGTGAGTTCATAATTTGTTTACAGTCATCTAATCACGGTAAACCACAGACTTTCTTTGCTACATTACACAAAAAGACTGCCTTGTGCTGTATGAATAAAATGAGCTTGAGGTGAATTGCTTGAACCGCTTCCTAATCTCCGAGTCAAGGATGCCATTGTGGATGTGCTGCAGTGGGTGTAAGGAAAAAACCCGGATTGTGCTGAACGTGAGGTGTTTAATAGAGTTAAACGCATAGTGCAAAGATACAGCGAGCTACAACAGAGCAATCTGATCCCAAATTGTAGAGAGAAAGCTCAACTGTGCATCTGTCATTATGCAGAAGGGTGGTGGTGGTAGGGTGACCGCTCCATTCCCCCGCTTCTCAAAACCAATCTCTCAACAGATTTTATCTCAGATGACAAAATGGGCTAAATGGGTTTGACAAGGAATAAAGGATTATCTGACTAGTGTACTACACCACATGCACTCCCAAGAGGGTAGTGATAGCTATAAATTACATGTACAGTGGGAAGGCCTTTTGGGAGTTCTTACAGGAAGATTACACTCGTACACAATGATGATCTGGTATCTGTGGCTGGATTTAACTTTCACTGCGTATGAAAAAAAATTACTTTAAATTCTTAAATCACATTTTCTACAGTGTGAGTTTGGACTTCAGCTACTGGTGGGTAGGGTTTATTACGTTGTGCTTCGTAAAGTCTGGTTCAAGGAAGCACAACAAACTAATTACATTTCTGATAAGCAATAATAATGATTTATAGGTAGAGCTGATTCCAACATGAACCAAGCAGTAGAACTGGATAGGTTAACCTGTTATTTCTACATGTATTTACTGCCTCCTGTGAGAGTGGATAACAGGTTTATGAGCAATCAGTTCCATTATGACTGATTCTTGGCATAAGCACATGTTAATAAATCTGATGAGATTAATATGTACGTCTTTACCTGTCTCTGTAGGAACTATTTTTGGTTGTTGATAAATGATAGTCTACTAAGTGGTAACACTCTGATACTGATATGCGAAAGTCAAAGGGAAGCAAAATTAAAACTCACTATTTTATTGTGGCATCACACATGTCCCGACCTGAGTACTTAGTATTAATTACTAAGTATTTAGGTCCAGACATGTGCTAACATAATAATTACTATATTGCTCATGGGTCAAACCACATCCATCGTTTGAACTTTTATCTTGTAGTTGACCGACGGGTACAGAAAAGAGCTTTGTCACATAGCAGAAGGTCAGCCACCACAAGCTCAATAATAGTAAGTTCTGAATTTGTGGTGAACTTCCAGAAAAACAGGAGATTAACCATCCTGGTTGTCAATTGGGCAGAGTAAAGGTCTTGGCACAGTAATATATTGGTAATCCATAGGTGCTACATTAAGTTTTGCATACACACATCTACAATCAAGTGAAAAAAAGGGTTCTGAAATACTCTGTGCAGCCCAATGAAAAACTAAGCATACCCTTACTTAAGAAGGCAAGCATACGCCAAGTGCTTCCAATCAAATGCACTTGATTACAAAAGCAGAATTTTTTGCAGTTTGTTGGTGAATCTCCTCCCAAATTCCCCAAGGTCAGGCCATGCAGTTCTCTGAGAAATTCCAAAAAACCCAAGAGCCACATCTCAAAATCTTCTCAAAAGACGATGCCAAGTTGGATCTGCCATGACACACAGCGCTGTATTTTGGGGAGAACCAAACACCAAGCATATCAGCACAAACACCTCATCCCAACTGTCAGCACGAGGGTGGTGACGTGGACTTGTTTTTCAGCCACAAGGCCTAGGCACTTTGCAGTCTATGAGTCAGCCATTTAGTCTTCTATATATCATGATACACTAGAGTCAAATCAAAAACAATGACATGTCAGTCCAGAATCAGCTGGATGACTTACTGAGTGACAGCACATTCTGGGACCTGAATTTCACCACAGGTGTGAATTATGTTCATACTTACGTAGTTAAGTATGTTCATCAGAAGCTGTGCCCCAATTCATAGGCACCATCGTTTGGAAGCTGCATTTTTCCCAATTCAAAGGCTGCTCCGAATGCAGCCCACAAACGCGTCCTCCTTTTCGCCTGATTTGAAGGATGGGTTAGGTGTATCATTTGAGGCCCAACCTATCCCAGGATTCATAGTACAGCGGTGGCTGTGGATAATTTTTTCAAAAAAAATGGCGGACGGCTCAAGTGGGCCGGCCAGGAGTAAACTTTTAAGTAAGTACTGGATATTATGTCACCTAATTATGTGGCAATGCAAATGTTTTAATAATGAAGAATATTAAAATATTACTGTTGGCCACATCTAAGATAAGATAAGATAAGATAAGATGACCTTTATTAGTCCCACAGGTGGGAAATTTGCATCGCCACAGCAGTAGGAAGAATAAGATATTGCACAGAATGGGATAGAATAAAATAAAATAAAATAAAATAAAATACTATATAGATGGTTATAAATATAATAAAATAGAATAATATATACAATATAATAAAATACAATACAAATAGAAATACCAGTGCTATATACAACTGAGAAAAGTATTGCACGTGTAATGGATTTATTGCTCGTGTGGGTTTCAGTGTATGATTAGCTGCAGTCTTTGTTGTGGAGTCTGACAGCAGTGGGGAGGAAAGACCTTCGAAGTCTCTCCATCCCACATCGTGGGTGCCTCAGCCTGCCACTGAAAGAGCTGCTCAGGGCTGTCAGAGTCTCCTGCATGGGGTGGGAGATGTTGTCCATCAGGGATGACAGCTTAGCCACCATTCTCCCATCACTCACCACCTCCACTGGGTCCAGTGGACATCCTAGAACAGAGCTGGCCCTTCGGATCAGCCTGTTCAGTCTCTTTCTATCCCCAGCAGACCACACCATAAAAGATGGCAGAGGCCACAACAGAGTCATAGAAGGTCTTCAGGAGTGGGCCCTTCACTTCAAAAGACCTGAGTCTCCGCTGTAGGTACAACCTGCTCCGTCCTTTTCTATAGAGGGCGTCTGAATTATGAGTCCAGTCCAGTTTATTGTTCAGAAAAACACCAAGGTACCTGTAGCTGTCCACAGCCTCAATGTCCATCCCTTGGATGTTTAGTGGTTGCAGTGGAGGATGTTTGTGCCTGCGGAAGTCTACCACCATGTCATGTTAATGTTAGCTTGGTTATTTTGCTGTTCGGTGGTGTCAGGTCAAAAGCACAACACAGAAAGATGAGACACAAAGAGGATGACAACAGCAACTATAAATGCACTAAACAAAACACCAAAAAACACAAAGAAGTACACTCATCCCTAGAAGTGAACAGAAAGCAGAAAATAAAATAAGTACATACGATCACAATAAAATTATGATCACATAAAAACACTAATGCAAAACTTCAAAGCCTGGAACAGATAACATTAAAAGAAACTCATGCATAAATAACAACTACGCATTACAAACCAAAAACAAAGGTCAAATCCTTGGACTGTGACACATTTATAGCTGTGATTTAATGAAATACACAAAAACACATTATCTTTCAAGATACTGTTCTACAGTTATCAGTTAAAGTCCATGATAATAACATTTAGTAACACTGTTGTCTTTATATAAATCTGAATGATACAGTTCTTTGTCCTCCATTAATTAGATTCTTTAACCACCTGCAAGATGTGTCTGTTTAAACTTATGCCACAAGTATCTGTTCTCCTATGGGACTACATGGCTGGGCTTTGGTAATCCTTGAACTGCTGAAGGATTCCAGGTGCAGTGAGGTTAAGTTACACTGCAGCTGTCCAGCAGAAAAAACACGGGCTAATACATACGGCCACGGAGAAGATCTTTGTTGACTATAGTCTCTTAGCTAACTTTCTATCAAGTCAGTGTATGCAGTGCACTGATGCATATACAGTACAAACTGCATAATTATTATGAACATTCATGGCTTGTCAAAAGTAACTGTGGTTATACTGCTCCACATACAGGCCATCACAGTTTTCTTATTTACTTCCTATTTTCTTATTGAAAAGGATGATGCAGTTTAACATGGTTCTAATATGGAGTATTAAACTGAAAGCTGCAGATAGAGTTTACAGCTGTTGCTAATTTTCCTAACCTTGCCCATCCCCTGAGTGTATCTGAGTTGGTTAGGCCAGAAATAAGCACCAGTATGAAGGTATGTGAGAATGGGTGAATGAGGCTTTAAGAGAGTGCTTTGAGTGCTCCACAAAGTAGCAGGCTTTAAAAGCACCGGTCCAGTGGCGATTTTTAAATCTGTGTATTAGCGGTTCACTCATAAAATCTGAAAGAAAAACTTCTGTAAGCTTTTTTGGAAAGTTGTATGAATTTCTAGATGATTCGATTAAAAAGCTACTCATCTAAAGTAAAATCTATCAGATAGCTACAGCAGCCTGTGATGAACCTGTCAGTTAAATCTGTCAGTCAAGTCATCCACACAACCTAACTTTAAGTCCTAACAGTATCCAAAGAGGTGAATGATTAAAAATACCTAACTGAATAAATAAATGACCCCTTACGTATTTTTTTTGAAGAGAGAAACACTTTTTTCAACCAGACCTTTTGTAGTATTATGTATTTTGTAGTATTTTTGTAGTATTCAAGTGGCCGTGAAAGGAACTGCAGTTTGGGCACTAGCGCAAGGTTGGCCTCATTTTTCAGCCCCCGGAGGTTTTTACTTGCATAAAACCCATTCAACACATTATGCCTCCAGCTGTAACTCAGCATCTCGGTAAAGATGCCAAAAAAAAAAAAAAAGACATTAGTCAATCTTTGACTACTTTTCCTGTCAATGCAAACAGAAAATTGTCTCGCAAATAACGGCCAAGCTGAGCAAGTTTTTCTTTTTTCCTTTCGAACCCTCTGACCCCTGGTTCGCCAATTAAACTGAACACAGATTCCGTTTAAAAGTCACTGAGCAATCTTCATCAGTCATGCATGCATGTGAGCAAGCACACGTACGCCGATGGCTGCACACCGTCTTCAACAGACACACGTACAAACTCAAACAGGAGAGCTTAAGGGAGATTTGTGATCTTGTAAAAACACATTGAGCGACGAATAGCTTGGACTAGTTGCACTTGTCAAACAGCACCTGCAGCATGTGCCTTTCATGTTATGCAGGCACAGCAGTGATGGAAAAAAAGACACAGAGAAAGAGGGAGAGTGACTGTCAATATTAGACAGGCATTAACAAGTTGTGATGCAGTGCTTTCATGACAAACTGTAGTGAATATTCCATGAAGTTCTTGGGTAGAGCTCATGCATGTCAAATCATTTGAAAGTCAGGTTTCTTAAATGTGGAGGCTTGACTTTTTTGAAAAATAAGAGCTTATTGTTAATTTTGCCTTTTAGTTTGAGGCACATGCATCGCACATATTTCACATATTTCTCAGCACCTGTTTTTTCCCCATAGACACACACTAGAACATTTTGACTCTCATTTACTCTTCCACATATAATACTGAGTAAAGCAACACCAGATATCATTACTGTTGTATAACTTATAAACACTTGTGACAAATGTGTGCCTTTATCTTTGTATATTTTTCAAACAGATAACATAAAGCCTGTTTGGCACTAACTAATCCTGTTGGTCGACAGGTGAGAGAGAATACACGAGCTTAAAGCCGTTGTCGGGACAGAGGCCAAGAAAACATCCATCATTATTTAAACAACCTGGCTTCTGCTTCTTGGCATGCACACTCACTTTATGAGTGACAAGCCCAACAATAAGGATTCAGCCAACTAACAGCCTCAGGCATGATGTAACTATAGCCGTGTAGTGATTTGCACCGTACCCAACATATATTAACTCTTGCCTTCTCTTTTTTCATACTCAAACAACTACCACAAGTTTTTCTCTCTCACTGTGCATCTGATAAGGCTGATCATACTTACTTAAATGAAAAATCTTTAGATAGCTCTTTCTTGAGTGTCACAGAGAATGTAATTTATCTCAGTGTCAACGTTTTAAAACTGTTCATTTGTTTTCCTCAGCCTGGCCCAGTTTATCCAACGGGTTTTGCTGGTCTGCATAGTAACTGCTGTTAAACTTAACGAGTATGAAGGGCTTTTTTTTAAGATTAGAAACATTTCTAATACATTTTCTTTTGCTGTGCTCTTATTGTAGCAATGCCTTACTTCTTATTATGATGAGCAAAGCTAGTTTCTTAGTACTCCTGGCTTGGGCTCTGTCTGCCGGGTTGGGGTCAGCATAAACTTTGCTTTTTAAAATCATGCTTGCTTCTTTGCTAGTTGGCTGGCATGCTGTTGCTAGCAGTATAATGAAGTTGTTTCTGACCAGGATGCAGTTTTACACTTTACCATTGTGCTCCTGACATTCTGTGCAATGAAAATAAAAGTAATCTCCTCATTTTTTTCTGGGCTTCATGGGCAGGGATGAGGAAAAAAGCCATGTTGCTTGTTTTGCCTTCCTGTCAGCCCATGTCACAGATAATTAAAGGACCTTTGTGAAAAGAGCAATGACAGGAACTTAGGAAATAATAAGAACTGCAATAAGAGTACTTAGTACAGTAACCTGTAAAATTACAGAGTCATAAAAAATATGTAATGTAGCCCCATAATGGTAATGCATCAAACCCAGTCAGTTTAAAAATTAATTTGATGAAATTGTGAGTTTCTTACATTTTTAAGGATGTTTTTTTTAAGGTTAAAAAATGGACAGTGTAAGATGCAACTTTTGCTGTGAAACTCTAACTGAATCTAAACTATATCTTTATAAACTTAATCTATTAGCAGTTTCTCTTTCTCTACCAAAGAATTAGTAAAACTGAAAGAGAAAATGAAAGTAAGAGTTAAAAAAAAATACAACAAATATTAAAACAGAAACTTTTTATCCCATCATCCTTTACCCACCAAGCAGTAATGCAAACTTTATTGGCTCAGAGTAAAGAAAAGCAGCATTAAACTAACATGTTTTTCAATTACTGGCAAAACCAAAGCTAAGGTCCCGTAGCAAACCTGCACAAGGAAAACATGTTACACTGTTACAGGGGGGCGGTCCAGTAAACCAGAATGCTGCTAGAAGGAAATGAAGCATCTCTCTGTGTCTGTGCCAAATTTACTGAAGTTTATATTTGGTTTGGTTGGCTATTTCTCAAAAATATCGCCCTTGATTTTTTTAGTTTGTGAGATCATGTGCTAGGTTTACTTAAGTTTATTTGCCACTCTTGGTAGAATAAACCAGTCATGATAAATGTCTGATACTTTTCATGTTTGCGCAGTGGTTGCTTTGTAAACCATTGCAACATTTTTAACAGCATTATACTCTCGTCAGTGTTTAAATCAACCTTGTAAAATGCTATCTTAACAAAAGACAGCGACATGAAATATGATTTGATCCTCTCTACTCTGACTATAATAAATGGATAAAATGAGAGACACACGGACAGGTAGATAGTTCGGAAGAATCCAAAAACTTAAAAAAGAAAAATGTTTCTTAAAAATGATAAGCCATGGGTTGTTGTCATCAGCAAAGATAAAACTGTTAATATTATACTCTGTTACATCCATTAACACAATGTGACTAAAAATGTAGTGCAATAACTCCTGGAACTTGACACATGATGATGCAAGGAGCAGATGGTACCCTAACGTGCGTTCATGTATATAAATGATTGCTTTCTTAAAGTCTCAAATCCCAAAGCATAAAGTGTGCACACATACAGGAGACAACGTTAATGGTTTCATTGTGTAAAACTCTGAAGCCAACCTCATTTTTATAACATGTAAGGAAAATCAGAAAGAGATGCAGCAATGATTTGAAACCTGCAAACAAAAACTGAAATACAGTTTCTATGTACACAGTATATATATATATTTTGTTTGTATGACCACCTTTTTGTTTAGTATTGTTTCAACTGTCTTTGTCCCCTTTCTTTGTTATTTCTTTAGGTAAGCTTCAGGAATATTTCTTTAGGTTTCTCGAAGGCCATCCAGTTATCTTCTTTGTCAAGATGATCCCACACTGCTTCAATAGAGTTGAGGTCCCGGCTGTGGGGAGGCCTGACTACAATTACTAGCAGGGTTCCACTTTCTTTTTGTTCCCTATCTAGGCATGCTTTACTGCACTGGCAGTGTGTTGACTTTCAAATACTGTTAATCTACTGTAGATAGCTTTCAGCCCTTTGTCTTTTGTCCTCCAGTCCAATTTCTTTTAGGACACACTGCTAAGATATGCCAGGTTTTCAGCTAGTAGCTCTTTGGAAATCACCTTGTTGGAAATCACCTTGTTGAGAATCCCCTTATTCTACTAGTACTTTAAAACTGGTTTCTTGCTAAGTTGATTGTTGTGTGTAGACATAACACTGATTCATTGCTTGAGTATCTTGCATTTTTAATACTTAATTGATTCACCTGTTGGTTTTAAGAGGATTTAAAAAAAAACACCCTGAGAATGTAAAAGGTACAAGGACTGGGGGGGAAATGAATGAAAAAGCAGCCAATGTAAAGCCTGAAGAACTACTGCTCAAGATGACTTGATGTTTTGCTTTCAAGGAGCTGGACTTTGTTGGAATTTTGTAAATAAATGACAGGTGGCTCAAGAATTTTGCACAATACTATATTGGGATTTTTAGTTTTGCAGCAGAGCTAAACCAGTCAAAGAATCCAAATTAACCAGTTTCATGATACTTAACGTAAGAAAAATCCATCGTCCGTCCAATCATTTCAGTGATCTGGCTCACAACACGCACTAGGCCTGAGGCAGCAGCTGCTGGAGCACTGTACGCGCAATCATTATCTGACATCACTCTGACACCTTCATGTGTGTACAAGTGAACTATGAATCATAAAGTTATGTGTCAAAAATGGTAAGCGCGATAAACACGATACGCACAATAATATTATTATAGATTAAAACTGCTTGTGTAGAGCCAAGGGCGAAAAGCAGCCAAGAGTTTCTGCTTTGCTAGACCTGTAAGGCCAATACATTCAGGTTAATGAAGGTCTTTGAGTTCCCCAGAGTTACAAGTTTTAAAACCAAAGAACATGCAACTCTAATTTTTATGAGCTTAAACTCTCTGCCAGCACTCGGTAATCCTCAGTGCCTTTTTCGTATATCTTTGAGCATAAAAATGAACATGACCTTCTGGATGTATTCATTCTTGGGTGGGGACATCAGATTTTTTTCTGCAATAAATAACAATCGCGCAACACGGCAATATAAAGGTGTTAAGTGTGTGCTCAGTCCTTGCCAAAGCAGCCTCATGGAGTCACATTTGGATAAGATAAGGATAAGGTATTATTGGTTGAAGTTTTGATCAAGCAATCACTGAAACCTGTTTATCCCAGCATGAACACAGACAAGTGCACACACACACACACACACACACACACACTCTGAGTTAAGCCTGGGTAAAACCTTTACGAGAACTAAACAGCATCAGACGAATCCGGGTCTTGCCTCCAGGTGCACCTCTAGTCTGGCATTCCCTTAAACCGACTGCAAGACAAACCAAACAATGACTGACATGTCTCCACTGTTCAGCTGCTCTTGGCTGAGAGCGACACTATTGGAGGATATTAATAGAAATACCTTTGGTTGATGAGTGATGTCCAATCCACTCCCACTGTCATGCTCTAGCTCTTCTGTCTGGCACGGGCGCATAGCTGCAGAGGAGATACTCAGTTGTAAACAGAAGTTGTCTCTTAATCGTCGATACTGTTAAAAATAAAGAAACGAGGAATGTGTTTTGTTTTTTTTTCTCTAGGTGTGTCGCCAAAGCAGCCTTACAATAACACATACACTAACGCAACTCACCCACTGGCTGTTAGCATGAAACAGCTTATTTGTGTCTGCAGCACAGCTGGAAAAGTGATTTACTGACCAGAAAACTACCATTCAAAGCTCATTTCGGAGGCAGAAAGGGCTAGGCTTCGGGGATAGCCGAAAATCTATCATACTTGTACATATGTAAGACAAGATGTTGTTGCTGTGCTTTTATAAAGATAAAAATGAATAATTTTTAAGTAACTTTGTGATTTCCCTGCCTATATAAAGACATTCAGCCACAAGTCTTTCTTTTATATTATAGAGATGTGCATTTTAGTCAGTCGTTTATGCATCTATTTAATTTTAACCACTTATCCAGGTCTGAGCATGAGGGCAGCAGACCTCACTCTACTTCCTTCAGCTCATCTGAGGGAATAGAGAGGATTTCGCAATCCAGCCAAGAGGCTTAATCTCTCCAGCATATTCTGGTTCTGCCTCCGAGATCGCCTGCCAGTTGGACACGCCTGAACCAACCGTCTCCTTTCGAAGTGAAGGAGTAGCGGCTCAACTTTTAGCCACTCCCGAATAACTGAGCTCCTCACCCTACCTCCAAGGGTAAGCCAGTTTTGTCCGCAGTCTCATTCTTTCCATCACTACCTACAACTCATGGCCACAGGTGGGTGGGATGTAGATCAACCAGTTAACCGACAACTCTGCCTTCACTCTCAGCTTTCTCTTGTCCAGTACATATGCTATGTGCCAGACTCAGTTTCCGGCTCCACCCCAGACCCCCAAGATACTTCAACTCCTCCACCATAGGCAGAAACTCATTCCTAACCTGGCTGGGAGATACAACCTCAGGCTTCGTAATGCTAGTCCCGGCCATTTTTTACTATGTTGCATTTGAGAAATTTGGGGATAATCACCTGATAAATCTAAAAGGACTAAATTATTTCATTTTATATCAAAGTTAAGCTTTTTCTATACAGCCGGACGCTGTATGATAAAACTATCGGCCAGCTTCTTTTTTTCCTACAGCATGTTCAAAGGTTGCATATTACAGCATATCAAATAAAATGTGTTTTTTGTGTTTACACTCACTCTTTCAAATAGTAAGTAAAACACAGCAAAAAATAAATAAAATCAAGCACCAAGTCCTGTCGCTCGCTCTTAAATCTATTTTCACCTGTTTAGCAGGAGTGGAGCAGTGGGAGCGTTGCCCGCTGCTGCAGCGGTCATGTCAGCAGGGCGTTACTCTGTGAATTTCAAACTCTCCTGGCAGCGTGCGCGATGCTTGCTCAAATTTGAAGTTTAATTTTTCACTTTAAAAAGATGTTTTCTTCCCACAAAGACTGAACAGCAGACGCTAATGTTTTTGTCACTTTTTACGGAATAAAACTTAGTAATGTCAGTACTTCCACACTTTTAACGCTACACAGTCGTAATCGCTCCCACACTCCATATTATCCATTGTTGAGCTACACACGTCTGTTGCTGCCACGGACGCCGCACACGCCTATCTCTGGTTACCAGGTAAAAAAATGAGCCACTTTCATAACACAGAAAACTGCCCTTTTAGGCTTGTCATAGCTTGTTAACCTGTTATTTTGTAGCACACCCTTCACCATATTTAACCTCTTTTGAGTTCAGCTGATATTGGACCAAGACCATTTTTTCCAAAGTAGGGTGGTTAAACGTAGGGAAAAATTAGTCTGCTTTAAAAGAGGTCATGTCTCAAAACAGTGGTTTGCACTTTTTTAATAAAGTTGCTTACTTAAACCTAACAACGCACTCCCGATGTGAACCTGGAGGTCTTCCTGGTCATTCGTCCTAAAAGAAATGTGGCCTCTGACTGAGCTAATTAAGAAATTAGTTAGTTAATTAGTTAGCCAATCCAGCAGTCAAAGCAGTATAATTTTATGGGTATTATAACTTATAGGTAGTATATGAGCTGGCCTCATGCAGTAAATCATTTTGGTACTTTTTGCATATTAGCAAAGCAAAGATTTATTTACAGAAGCTACTTGATCCATGTCATAAGAGAACTTATGTCATCCCGCACACTTGCACTTAATCCTTATAAAATGACATCAAAGATGATGACTTTTAGTTGTGGCCAACATTAAACCATTACACAAGCAGTCAATGTCAGGTGCAATGAAGAGGTAGCAAAAAGTACACGTATTTGTCACTTAAGCAGAAGTATAGATACTCGGTAAAAGTTTAGATCATAATTCTTCTTTACTCAGTAAGAGTGAAAAAGTAGAAGCTCTGAAATGTACTCAGAGTATACAAGTTAAAAGTAGATCTTTGGAGAATCAGCTGTGTTTTCTCCAGCTGGCATATTAATATCATATTACATTGTAATACAATCTTTCTTTTAATTTAATATTAATTGGGGTGATATCTGTTTAGAGAAAAACAAAAGGAATAAATAAATGTCTTTATATCCTGTTTCCTACACTGTAGATGGGTGATTTTGCCTCTACTTGAGTAGAGAATCAATGAGTACATTCAGGGGTTAAAGTGGGATTTGGCAGGCGGGGGAACCTTAAGTTGTATTGGTGCCGTGTGGCAAAAAGAATGACCTAGAAATAAGTAATATTAATTAGTATTTCCTCCTGTATTATTATTTTGTGTACAGGCTGTGATTGGCTAACCTGTACTGCTACTCTGTGTAAATTTAACCGTCTGAATAAACTCCAGCAACAGATCATGTAAACATTTGTTCAAAAAAAAAAAAAGGGAGAGAGAGAGAGAAAGTCTGTTTGCTGATATTTTTTGAGTTGTTAGAAACATTTATCCCGCCAATAAAAACATATTACTCTTATTATTTTCACTCCTCCTCTGTGGAGTTAGCTAGATATTGAAGTATAGCAACCACAAAGTACTCACATCTGCTTCTAAAATGCTGCTCCAGATTATTCCGGTGCTCTTTAACCCCATAGTACATTTAATCATGCATACATGTTTTGCCTCGTACCGAGCTTTATGTGCAAAAAGCACCAACAAGAGACATACAGCAGAATTGTCTCTTATGTCTTATTTGTACCTCCATTTAGATTCAAACCATGCCGGAAGGAGTACAGTGACAGAAAATAATCTCCCATAAAGAATCTTATAATTAATGTAATGAGCTTGTTTTGAAAATGTGAGGAATGGAAAATAATATATTTGTGTTACAATGTAAGGAGTAAAAGCAAACAGTTGTCAGAAAAATAATGCAATTAAAGTACAGGTACCTTAAGTACACTTCTGGTGCAACGGCCCAGCTGCTATGTCTCCACAACTCAAAAAAGTTTACCTGCTGCTGTGTGATGAATTGCCC
>VUQR01030972.1:21261-55793 GCA_015108515.1 Hemichromis elongatus
GTTTACATAACCAAAAAAAAAAAAAAAAAAAAGCAAGCCTTACATTTAAAAATCAAACTAACTGAAATGTTACAAGAAAAATCTAACAGATGAAGGCTAACATACAGCCAATTATTTCTTTGGGGAGAAAAGTACATTTCACTCAACAGTAAAAAGCTTTGAGGGAAAAACAAAACTATTAGGCTCTAGTCGAGGCTTTTGCCATTCAAAATGTTTCTGGTCCCACTTAACGGCATACCAGAGAACATTCCACATCATCCGCATACCTAATGATAACAAATAGCCTATTATTACAGACATATAAAGACACTAATGATCTGTCAAGAAGTAGACAGACATGCAATTAAATATGCTGCCTAGCATTTTACTGCAAGCACAGCAGACGGTGTGGTCGTAGTCCTGGGCTATCCAGACTCCACAGGGGTGCTGCCATGTTTCCTCTCACTGAACCTTGTCAGCGGTTAGCCTTTAAATGTCACCACAGCTACAAGAGCACTTTGTATCTAAGGCTGGTAGCACAATAAGTGGGTCATAATGACCAATAGGAGGAATTTTGATAAGAGTTGATAATAAGCAGCACACTGAAGTAAGTGTGGCATGCGGAAAAAAATGCTGGTGTTTGCAATGCAGATGTGGATTCAAGATTTTTTTATAATGATATATACAGTTAAAAGTTACACTGTCCAGTAACTAAACAGGAAAACTTTTATAATAATTGGGTGAGAGTAGTGTGAGAATGTTGACGTGACGCCCATCAGGCAAGCACGTGTTCAAATGAACAATTCATATACTACAAAATGAAATGGTACCCGCCTATCTCTTAATGTGGCCACATCCTTAATTGTACATAACTCTAAGACTAAATGTGGTTTAAAAGTAAGAACTGAGTTAGGGTCTGTGTTCACAGGCTGTGAGTTTCAGACTGGAAGCGAGAGCGTTCTCAGACCCTTGTTAAGTCTGACATCATTAGCTGTTTCCGGATCCAAATACTCCGTCAGCCTTCAAAAGCATCACTGATAAATCAGTGTGGCTTTTATCCCACAGCATCAATGGATCAATGGAAATGTGGTCAGCTGAACAGTTTCAGGCTCACACAGCATTTATAAAGAGGACGAGCCTCATCCAAAGTAGCAGATACTTGTGCCTGGAAACAGGGTCAGTAAAAAAACTGCTGTTTTTGGCACTTTGGGAGTTGCATCATTATATTATATATTTCTAAACATCTCTTTTGTGATATATATATATATATATGTGTGTGTGTGTATCACCAGGAACCAACCAAACTTCAGCTTTTGCAGTGTCGTATGTTTGAATCAATACGGTGAAGCCTTAAACTAAAATAAATACAATAAACAAGAATTTGTCAGTGTCACAGACATGCTCAGATGCCCTAGCTTTAGGGATGACCTACGATTTACCCCACACTGTAAAACCAGTCAAGCTGTGATGTGGCCATTGTTTAGTGGCTTCTTCATAACAGTACCAACAAAAGACCGGTTAACACAGAAACCCAATAGCCACAGTACGTTTTGACAGCGCCAGCCTTTGTTGGAGTGAGAAAAGTTTAGGATCCCGGAGGATGGCGCTTCTTCGTCACATACTTGCTGCCTCAGTACGTGACAGACACACCAGGCCAAAAGGCCAGCGGAGAATGAGACTGCGGGGAAAGAAAGGCGAGAGCTGGAACGAGTTAGAGTGATGACAGACTGGGAAATGAGGGAATAGGAGGAAAAAGACTGGAACGGGATTCTTTAAGTCTGAGTGATAGTGTGCACTGAAATGAAAACCCCTCTCTTCTCTGGAAAGGATGCACACACGGGGCTGCTTCATTTGGTTGTTTTTTTTTTGTTTTCCATTTTAAACTCCCATGCCATGAGACCCTGTCATGCCCTCACCCTATGAGCACCAACATCTATAATTAGCTTAACGACACACCTACTTGCCACCCACGTAACAAGAACAAATGATCCAGCATAATTGCACATTGGACATGTTCAAACAAAGCACTCAGCGTTGAAAGTTCTTCTTTTCTCATGAGGCATTGCATTTCTGTACCCACAGGGAAGCAAAAATTACAAAAGGCAATCTGGCAGACCAAGTGGACATAGTTGGCCTTGCAGACACAAATGCAGGGATAACCTAAAACCTTCTTGTAGCACCAGATGTAATTATAATGAGGTGAGAAGGATATATGGCGGATTATTGAAAGAATGGCAAATTCACACATGAAGAGAAGTGACGTGTAGCGGAGAAACTGAGTGACGAGACAAAGAAAGAAATGAAACTGAAAATTGAATGTAAACAGTGTGTTTGGAAGAGATGTCACGACAGATTAAGAGATAACAAGAAAAAATAACCACACTCAATTTCTCCCGTTAAAGACAGTAGCCTTCACGGAAAATCCCCAGTGAAATTCCCAAAGTCTTGCGCATATATGCACTGTCCCATAAAGACATTAGATGTTGGGTTTTTTTGCTTTCACTTTTGTTTTATTAATTTATTTCAGGGAAATTACAAAAGTACAAAATATCTTAAGAGACAAGATCCCATCCTGAGCAAAAAGCACATAAAAAACCAGCGTGAATATACATAAGCTGTTTTTGCTGACAGTGCTGTTGTTTATTAGCTTATATTTAATAGTCTAAAGGCCCCCCCCAATATATACACCTCAGAATATATTACACAGTACTTGTAGTTGGAATGACACTGCCTTTATTATGAAACACACACACACACAAACACAAACTAAGTCTGTGGTGTTGTGGTTGGCACAACTACCATAATCAGCAGCCAAGTATTGGTCAATTACATGTCAAATGATACCACATGTAGCCTGGCTCAGATGTCAAGAATGGTGGTTAGTAGTTGCACCTAGCAGTCACCTATATTTCACAATTTTACACTTACAGGGCATATTTCAGTCTGTGCCTAAACCTAACCAAGCAGTGTTTGTGCTTACCTAACTAAGGAAAAACAAAGCTCCCAAACAGAACGGTAACTGCAGTCTGCTGAGATCTTGACACAAGCTAAGCACATCCAGGATATTATCCTGCTTCAGCCTAACATCGGTAATCAGGCTTAGCAGTCACACGATGATGGTTATCAACTCTATAAAGGTTTCCCAGGTAGATCAGACTGCAATTACAATTGTGTCCTTGATTAAATCAATGTGTTGCTTGGGTAAAGTTGGTTCTAGGGCAGGGAGGGATGAGAACCAGACCTGTAAGGAGGGCAGCACCAATACACTGAACCCAGTTCTGCTCAATGTAAATAAAAGTCAATAAAACTCTTGGAAACTAGTAAAAACAAATATAGAAGCTTAATTTAAAATGGTATGTAAACATGTCCAAGGTGTGCTGCGTTTTAAGACTACAGTACTGTGCAGAAGACTTGAGCCACCCTTCATTTGTTTATATTTTACTAGGAAAATGGGAAACAGGTGCAGTTATTTACTGAAACACGCAAAGATGGATGGGAATACAGCACATAAGGCGAAAACAGAGGTTGTGCAATTCTAACAAGTGTGAAAGTCAGTTCAGCCTGAACAATACTCTTTTAAGGAAACTTTCTATTAATTTCGTCTTCAGGAACAATTCTCCAAGTTTCTTAAAGGAGACGTTTTGAAAGCTCTTGTTTGGATGCTGGTGCCTTTTTGTTCCGTTCTCTGTCCTCGTCTACTCTGTCACACCAGCTCCATCACACGTTCTCCTTCACCACATCCATAAACCTTCTTTCTCTTCTTCCTGCCTGGTAGCTTCATGCTCCTACCTTTCCTTTCTCTCTGCATCTCTTTGCCATTCAGAAGCACAGTCTCTGTTGCACCTTGGTGTTCAACAGCACGAGTGGCAATTGTTGTAAACGCAGGCCGGACGAATCCAGGTTTTCTTGATTTGCCTAGCATTTTACACCAGATGCCATTCTTGACACAGCCTCCACATCACTCCAGGCTTGAGACCCGAATTATGAGCACGCTAGCATCTGGCCCCTGCATGCGGCTAATTATATATGCAAAACTTCCTTTCAACAAGTTTTGATATAAATTTTTCACCTCCCCCTCTTGGACCCTTTGTGCCACCTCATTTAAATGCCCCTTATAACTAAGCCTTACCCTAGTTGGCTTACTTATAATTATTCCCCTTGGTCTCAGGACAGGAAGAGACTTATGTCTGTGTACTCTGTGCACGTCATGTTTCCTGTTTCACTTGCACTTAACCTGCAATACCCTGGCACAAAAGGTATTCTTATAGTTCACTTTTTTTGTCCTTATATGTAGAAGTATGGTATGAGCCGGGCCTCTAGCCCACAGGATTTCCCAAATGACACGTTTTCAGTAATTACAGTGTATATAATTTCCCAAATATCAATCCATTTAATGTATATACTTGCAATATAAAAAGAACAAATGCCGGAAGGGTTTTTAAGCTAGAAAGCGATGGAAGATTTTTGGTCGTTGCCTGGATAACACCGGCTTTATTTATATTCGGGCTTTAAGCTGACAGCTGTGCAATTGCTTACACGGCTTTCATGACCACTGACAAAACGCAGCATGACAACAGAAAGCCTCACATTCACATAAAATCTTTCACCCTTCCACAGTTAAAAGCCAATGTGAAGTAAACCACTGTACACTTACATTGTAAACAGTCTGAGAGCGAAGTGCCACAGAGAGTTAAGATAATGACATGTAAGCTGGGGTCATTATTTTCAGGAAGTTGTAACATACTACATCTGCCCCTGGTCACATCATCAGGATCGCACTGCTCTCGGTTACTGACATCTGTTATTAATGCTGAGCAAGCATATGGGAAACTTTGAAACTGAAAGATTTGGATTCGCTAAAAATGAAACCGCCAGCATCTCTAATTGGCTTTTAAGACGGGTAAATCCCCTGACAGAAATCACGCTGACGTATCGGAAAAACCTCCCCAGTGCCACAATCGCCTGGAAGCAGATTCCAAGTTTGCATGCTTAACTTGGACGCACTTTGTATCCATTCTGCCGCAATCTGATTGTGCAACCGTATTTGTCATCAGGGGTTTTTGTGCCCAGAGCCAATGATAACACCGAGCTAACGTATTGCATGCATGGCAATTGGATGGAAAATGCTAAAAACCAGTTCTGGCAATCACACTTTACTGCTCTGATATTGGCCTTGTTGACTGTGGTCTCTAAGTGATAATCTCTCATTGTGATCAGCATTTGTCAAAAGGAGGTAAATGGAAGCTATGTGTGTGTGTGTATGTGTGTGAGAGAGTTCAAGGGTTGACTATAGTACAGAACTAAACAACACTGAAACAGTCTCGAGACAATGAGACGGGTCAAGCCACGGCCCCGCAGTGCCCGGCCTTTTGAAATAACAGCCTCAAATGCAGTAAATATTGACTTTGCTAAGCCAGTGTTTACCTTTGAGGCTTCATGGAGAAACTACAAGGCAATTCATTTTCAATTTGGGCCAATTTCACTGGTTTTTAGACAGTGGGAGATTGTGATGCTGTAAAACTCAGCGAGTAATTTGACGTGTTTGCATGAAATAATCGCCGACAAAGCTTTAATTGCACTGCGCCGGGAGCGTTTTGGACGTGCGAAGACTGCAATCTCATGATGCTGAATACAGGGAGGGATACTTTCCATTGTGCTCCTCTCACTCAGACTTACTCAATGTCTGATGCCTGTCCGCTCCTCCTCCTTCACTGTGTAAACCAAGTCCAGAACAGATAACGGGTGGCAGACAAAAAGACAACTCAGCACAATTATCCTAATGTTTGCTTCCTGTTCAGATACTGTCGTGCTCCACATATGCTAAAATGACAACACTAGATCAACAGATCCCTTTGTTTTGTTTTTTTCAGCTTTTAAAGGTGGAGCAGTGATTTTGTTTTAATCTCAAGGGGTAACAGATTTAGACACTCATCGAAGCTCTTTCTCGTTCACATTATATAAGTACACATACACACACACATGCACACACACTGCTGTATTTGCCCAGGATTGAGAAAATGGGCTTGATATTTAATTTAAAGGGAGGTGGCATGATGAATGTAGAGAAAACAGAGGGAATGTTGGGTTGTTATTTACCTGTCATCTTGAAATACATACCTGGGCATGTGATGGGGAGTTTCGAGATAAAAATATCACTCCAGAGGTCTGACTCATGACACTGCTTGATGGCTATTTCCATCTAAACATTACGAGAGCCAGCCCTGTCATCGCCGAACAATTTCACAGATGACGTATTGCCTTGTTTGTTTCAATCTGTTTACAATCTGGTTTTTATTGATAGGCCTTAACTCAGAGTGACACAGCAGAAAAGCTAAAAGCTACAAGCTTTTAAATCACGTTGAACTCTCTAAGTTTCATTTTTTAGGTCGTCATAATTATTTCGCTAGGTTCTTGGAAGAGCTCACAATCACAAAAGAATCCATATCACCAGGTTTCAAGCTATACACGTGTAGCCGAGCCACGGTGGTTTCATCTATAGGCGTGTTTTTGTTGTGACGACGGTTGTGTGACAAAGGTGCAACCTACCGAAGAGGTTAACGTCAATGCTTTTAAAGCATTGGTTATATCAGAATGATACTGAAGGCTTTACCTTAGTCTGAAATGTTTTCCTAATTCTTTCCAAGCTTCAGCAAAAGTCTAATTTGCCAACTTATTTCTGTTGATTGATCTGTTTAGCTGAAGAGAGTTCAACCATTTACCTGCCAAGTACTTTTTGAAAGTTCTTGCCAGTTTCCAAACAGTTACCAAGGATGACTTTTGCAGTGTTAGGGTCATAATTCAAAAAGTATATCTACCTGCCCAACTGGCAGATAGTTGCCTACCCTTTGTAACAAAAGTAATGGCATAGTTGCACTAAATATAGCATGGTAAGGTGTTACATTACTGCGTCATCAAAAAGTGTAATGCGACACACTGAAGCGTCACTTTGGGACGCGTTACACCCAACACGGGACTTCCCAAATCGTTCTGTGTTAAAGACCACATGGTACAACAGGTTACTAAAGCCCAGCTCACTTTAAAATTTAGGTAAGTTCCAGCAGAAGATTAGAAATAAGGAACTCATAATCAGACATTGAATACACAATTCTGATTAATACACTTACTTCTTAAATTATATTATAGTTCTTTATAATTTATAATTCTTTGTGTACAACTCAAAGTTTAACAAGTTTTAGATAGCATAGCACACAACTAGAATGACCACTTTGAGTCCTATTAGGGGCTGTGGAATGAATAGTGCATTTTTGCATTTGTTTGTACCAACAGGGCTACCCTTTTTGGAATGGGCGTGCCACCATCACCTTATAGTACATCTGTAATTCTGTAAATGTCACTCTATGGTTTTCCAATTCTTAAAACTATGTTTTTTATGTTGAGATGCATGTAAATAAACTGATTATTGAATCTGGGATTACAATATTATTTTAGATCCTGATGAATATAAATATCTGTATCAAATATGTGCAGCATTAAACATGGCCTTCTTGACCAATGAGAACTGCATCTGAGAGGTCATGTTGCAGTTTTTTGAGGTTTTTTTAACCTTAGCGATTCCCCATGTTAAAATTTTAGTTGGGAAATTAAGGGTTTTGTTTATGAACAATGTTAGAAAGCTGATTAAAAAAAGCTCTACTTCAGCTACATGGCCAAGACAACTGGAGACAAAGTAAGTGACTAACAGGAAAGCATAATGGAATATTTCATAGTTGAAGAGTCACATATTTGGCGACTATATGGGGGAATTCAAAACAGATAAAATAAGCAGGAACACTAAACACACATGTGGCAGACAGAAGGCTACACATCACAAACACCTTATTAATATTCACCATATGTTCTATTACCCTGAAATGGTTAGCCAATGTAAAAAGACAATCCCTGTTGCATGCAAACAGCGATTAAATACTTTGTTTTTCAAACTATTTAATATTACAAATACACAGCAAAAAGCTAGAAGTGAGGGACACAGCCATTAGCAAGGTGTAGAGGGCATTGTTAATGTGTCCTACACTTTTCAGCTTTCATATACCAGGTGCTAAACTTTCACAAGCACTGCAGAGCAATCCATAAAGGTCTTGTCATACTCGAGTAGAACATTTATGTAACATCTGTGTAATAGAGACCTTTGTTTAAATGCCAGAAAGGCACTACATTAAAAGACCTCATGAGAGGTGCTTAGATACTGTACAACTTCCTCCTTTCTCCCAATGGAAGCCCTACAGTATGTTCAGTGACAGAAATTTATGGCAGAAATAAATCATATTGAAATTCCATTAATATGAAGAATTGATTTGCTTTGTCAAGGAGATTGTGCTGTGGTGTGATGAACGAGTCCAAAGACTTCATAAGTACCCTGGGAGAAAGGCACTAAGGCTGGGACAAACGCCCAGGATCCACTTAAAGAATCAAAAAGATTTATCTTCCGGATAGAGAAAGTGAAAAGACATGGACAGACTGAGAAAGAGGACAAGAGAAAAAAAAGTGACAGCATGGCATAAAATATGCTACAATTGCATCATCCGCTTTCTTAAACACAGCCTATTAATTGCAAAAGACGTTTTAACATGTTTCAATGTTTAAAAAATACAGGGCAACACTGAGCCTAACCTGAATGACCTCAAGGTATCATCACAGGTAAATGAGCATTGAGCATTGTGTTGCTGTGGAAACAGATGTGACAAAGTAACTAAGGAAGTAACATCTCAACACAAGAGGAAATGGCAAATTTGCTGCACATTTCATTATGAACAAATATTTACACCTGAGCTAGGAAATAATAATCAAATAAATGTGTGGAAAAGAAAGAAAATTAGAAAACTGTCTGAATTGGCGCAAAAAATCAATAGGGTTGTCATCCTCAATATGTCAATCACTAATCATGAGAGAATATAATTATAGTTACCACATTGTGATGATGGAAATGCAATCACCAAAAAACTTTCCAGGTCAGATTTCCGGACAAGCCCCTAAATACGTCACAGTTCTTAAAATTAGTTAAAATTAAGACTTTTTGCAGGTAAAATTGAAAATTTTTGCCTCACAAATTCATATATTGTTGGCAGTCACGGGAAAATGATTACTAAAGCCCCAGTCACAGTCCCCACACACTGGTCAGTGTCCTCATGTCAAGCACCTCCCATTAAGGAAAACATGTATTCCTCAACCGTTTGCAAAAACCACCTTGTGATTGCTTTGGTCACTAGCATTTTGCTATGGTTGTAGTTTGAATGGAAGTGATGGACTTGTCTGCACACGCTGTCCACCTCGTCTCTGAGCTGTCGTAAAACTGTGAAAAGTGTGACACAAAATAGAGAAGGTTCACCTTCAAATTAAAAGTTATGTCTCAGACCTGCATATGTTTCAAAAGGGGAAAATTAAACTTTGAAGGCAAACCTTCTCCATGTCTATATAAAGCTATACATCGAAAGCCTCCTAGTTTACATGCTCCTCTAAGATCCATAAAATGACATGTGGTGTGCCCCAAGGGTCAGTTTTAGGCCCTGTACTTTTTAATTTGTATATGCTCCCTCTTGGCGGCGTCATCAGGAGGCATGAACTTCCACAGTTACGCTGATGACACTCAGCTGTACATCTCCGTGTCTCCTGATGACACCAGACCAATGGATGCCCTTTTTAACTGTATTTTAGATATAAAATCTTGGATGGCAGAAATCTTTTTACAGCTTAACCAGGACAACACTGAAGTTTTAATCATAGATCCTGAGGCTCAGAGAGAGAAACTCTTGTCTAAATTACAGGCATTTTCACTATCTCCTTCACTACAAGTGAAAAACCTGGGTGTTTTTTTTACTCTGAGCTTGGTTTCATCCCACGTATTAAATATGTAACCAAAATTGGATTTTATCATCTAAAAAAATGTGTGTGTATGTATTCTTGATCGTTTATGTTAATGAGAGTGTGGGGAGTGAGTTGGAGGGTGGGATGGGGTGGAGTGGGCTGCTTTTAGAAATAATAAGAAGGAAATAATAATCAGAGCCATTTTTGGATAAGAGGAAACATTAACTTAATGTATAATTGTACACAAAACACGCTGGGACTGAAATATGATCAGAGTGGCCAACCACATTGTGAGGTAATCTGGCTCCCACTGTTATCGCATATTAGTGTGTGTAAATCAAATTTGTGTGCGACCACCTTCTAAAGAAGAAATATCACTCCCACAACATGAATAGACATCAAAATCTGCTTCTTCCTGCTTTCTCAAAGAAACCCCACAAAAGCTTAAGGCTGTAGGAGTAATGTTGACTCAGGAATGGAGTAAAATAAAGCCCATAAAGCAGCATTTCCCTTGATGTGGGAAGTTGTATGTTTGGGTAATGAGATCAGATCAAAACGCGAGAGCAATCAAGATAACAATAAAGTATTTTAATAGCAGGTGTAAATGGCTGGGTATATATGGTGTGATTTGGGGCTGTCACAGAGGAAAGATTTATGTTGATATCTTCAGTTATTGCTCCAGATTGATGATCCTACATTGTGCAGTGAGAGAGGATCAAAGTAAGCTGTTGGAATAGTCTCACAACCAAAGATAGCTTGACAGCACTGGAAACTTAGGATGATTTTACGTGACTGCTGCAATGACCTACATTTGCTAAGCAACCAACCAACATGATTGCATCGCTGAACCGAACTAAAGGATGGATCAATTTGGCACCAGAGCTTGTGCAAAAAACTAAACAAACAGATGAAAGTAAAACGTGCAAAGCAAAACGCATGAAAGAAGAAAGTCAAGTTGAGCTTTGGCAGCAGAAGTTTGTTTGCATGATGTGTCTTCCATCTGTTATCATGACCGCGCCAAAGAAGTCAAAGCATGGAAACAAGAAGTCAGGGAAGTGCTGCCTTGTGATTCAGGCATTTTTATCACTTAATCTACATGGAAGAAACTTAATGTAGTACCTGATGTTCTTTGATCTACGTGGCCTTCAATAAACTTATAAAATTCCTGAATTATCTGTTTTTAGACTCCTTTAGACATTCGCACACTATTTAGCACAATGGAATGAGCGAACTTTGAATACCTAATCACATATTAACAAGTACCAGATACATGAAGCTGTTTAACATCTAACATTATTGCACATTACAGAAGAAACAGCCGTTTGTTTTGTCGTGTGTAAGCCACTAAGACAGAGTGCAATGCTCTTATGATTTTATAACCAACAAGAACAAGTCAGTGCTCTTGGTTTCAGGTTTGAGAAATGCAGCTAATTAGCCTGGAATGGCTATTTAGCAAGTGTCCACTGAACTTCTCACAAACTGTGATGACCATAGTGAGAACAATAACACACATTCACAGTAGCTGTATTACTGGATGTCCATGGATATTGGAGTGTGACACATGATGTCGCACGGTCCAAAACCTTCAACCTAAAATATCTTCAACGCAGCTTAGAGGCATGTGTGCACATGATGCATTTTCTGTTGCGTGCTGTGTTTCCCATCCTAAATCAAATGGAAACTCCACAGCTCTTCTGCACAATAACAGGCTTCAGCACCCAGCAGTAAATTAGCCACTCCACAATGTTCAGGGAGCACGGCATCCTAATGAAGCATTCCATTTTCTCATTACTCGGTCCTCACGTTTTCCCCCGTTGTTGAAATCCTTGCAGAATGAGGAGAGAAGTAACACAGAGAATAGAGGAAAAAGACATCAGTGAATTACACTAAGAGTGTAAATGGGTTTCATATTTACAATCTTAAAGTGAGTCAAAACTCATTAAACAAATTATATCAAGTGCTCGTGGTAAAATAACACTGAGGCATCTTATGGTCAAATGGATGTGTGGGTTGGAAGACTTTTCCTGGAATCCAATTCTGTGATTCAGTGTGGGAATGTTGGATACCTTTTTATTGCTTTTCTAGAAAAATAATTTAGTTGCCTAATAGCTTTTGATGCCTTTGGTGTTCTTTCCCTGGTTTTCCCCCCTTACTTTCCCTTCATCCACAAATCCTTTTGTAACTCTGACTTCACCTTTCCTGGAATGTCACAGCCTCCACCCCACTTTCCGTCACTGTTCTCTGTCTTTGTTTGATACTGAGAGGGATTCCCACACCTGACCTCACATTGGCTTCACTCTGGGATCTTTAATATACCCTTTCTATGGTCCTAGATCCCCTTGCCGCTTGGCAAATTATCTTTCTGCAAGTCCTTAAAAAGGCAGCGAGAACTAAGATAGCTTCATCAGGAGATTAGGACATATTATGAAACACTAAGGAAAAACTGGGCTGATATGGTGCTTACTTAAATCTTATGTTAGGAGAAACACCTTAAACTAAATCCTCATTTAAACCGTCATCCAATTACACAGTCTGATTACTCTGTTCTGGATCTTCTCCTATAGCATAATTCAGCCAAATTCAGATTAGGTAGCGCACCCAGAGAAAATAAGGAAAAACTTGTGTTTGGAGTAGTAACCCTAAAAAAAAAAAAATCAAGGGCATGTAAGAGTGCTGTGAATGTTTTAAACTTTCACAGATATAGAGTTCAATGTGTTGGCAATTACTATGTTTTCACTGTGACAAAGCACGATTATTTCTTTTGGGAAACTGTTTCCAACTGCTTTTTTTTCCCCCTCCATGTGCTGGAATCATTCCACAAACATATTGCCACCACAGATATCATGAAACAACATTTTGATTGGGCAATCAAAACATCGCCACATGTGGCTGTTTGTAAAAACAAATGTGGCATTTCTTTGTATTCAGTCTGAAATTAATTTACAAGCATGGGATTAAATCCAGTAGTTTTCCTCAGGCCCATGGGACGTGTTCGGGGTACTTCTAGGAACTGAGACTCGATGACTGTTTAAGCAACTCCAGATCTGCCTTAGTGATCATTCCCACCATGCAGTGGGCTGGAAGTTGTTACAAGCCACAGATTTGTGATTGCATTTCATTAGACTGAGCGTTGAACTCAGTAAGGCTAGCTGCCAGACTGTAAAAGGCCATATATGTATATATATATATATATATATATATAGATAGATAGATAGATAGATAGATAGATATATTCTCTTCACTGAGGTGAATCTTTGTGACATCACCCATTGCTTTGTAAAGCCTGTTATGACTTGACAAGCCAATGAGCATTCTCTGGATAATTATCCTTTGGCTCCAATAATAACCATAAATTCCAATGTAGAATCGAAACTAACACTTAAACCCGTGAGGTCATCAGGAAAGTGTTCACAGAGAACGGAAGTTGAAGGCCCCAGTTCTATCCTAGATATCTATACATCTAGAAGTGTTTTTACGACCAGACATGTGGCTCCATAATCTTCAGTGATGTAAATGCAGCTTTAAGGCAGTTTCATGTTGGTGTTATTTTTTTAAACCCAAAACTATATTTGTGTTTTACACTGTCCGTGGGTGAGTCCTAATTTAAATGTTGAGTTATTTTAGTAACCAGTGGCATCAAAGAGTAATGTTTAAAATATGGGCCCTAAATTTGTCAGTTTGGGACAGCAAAACCCGATGGATAGCATTACTATTACTACTTCAATTCCTACTTGTAAAAATAAACAATTCAAATTAACGTTAAAGATGAAATAGTGTTGCTAAAAGCCAAAAAAAAAAAAAAGATCAGGTCTATACTGTGACAGCAACAGACCTGACATCTTTCCCCAAAACATATACATAGCCAAAAGGCAGTTTATTTAACCAAACATGCAAAAATCTGATCTGTAAAAACTCAGAAATAATTATCCATTTTAGCAAACACCTTACATCACACCTCAGTTTATGAGCAGAGCTAATTTATTTGCTCGGGAAAAAGCCCCATTAAGATCAAGTGACAGGACCCACGGCCATCTGCCTACGATTACAGCTTGGGAGAAACACCACAACAATGGTTGCTTGGGCATGGCAAGAAAGAAGGGAAGTGCCCAGCAATGATCCAGCACAACATTTACTGGAGACCCAAATCCCTCAAGTCAGTTGTTTGTAGAAGCAAAACAGAACAGGGAAACCAGAGGCTGTGAGGGATCCAGAATGCAACTGAAGCCAACGAACACACTCCCAATCAGATCAGCTCCATGTGTGGTAGGCCCTAATCAAAGCCATTTCTATACATATATTCAATCAAGGCCAGATTTAAGGGGAAAAAAGGCTCCCAGAACAGCCAATTATCTGATTTTACAGTGCCAAGTGTTTCAAATCCAAAAGCTCCAATTCATCTGATGAGTCACATAAGTTTCATATTTTAAACCATTCAGTGAGCACTGTACTTTATAGGGATTTTTCATAATGTAAAAGGCCATTCCCATCCTGATGGAAATGTTTTATTACAGGATAAAGATCATACACAAAATTGTTTTATTGATTTGAAGCGATTCTTCCATCTAAAAAGGACATGTTGCTCCAAACCATCCAACCAAACTATGACATATCTGCCCAATGAATCCTGGGATCAGACATCAATAATATTATTATTTTAAAAATGTTTTAACTTGTTATTATGTTGTTGTATTTCCAGAAAAAGAGTCATTTTTTTTACATAACAACTTTGTAAAAAATGTAAAAACGAATATAAATATTTTAGATACCACATCCAATTGGTCAGGTGGAGCATCTTGGCAAAATTAATGGAATACATCAGATTCACAGGGCATCCATTAATAATTCAGTAGTAAAATTTCAGTGTGAACAACACTCTAGTTCACTGTAAGTCTTTTGGATTATTTGGCATCTAGAGCATTAGCATGCTAGCACAATGTGCTAATGCTAATATTAAAAATTCATTATGTACCCAAAAAAGCTTGAGATTCTTTTTCTCATAAGCTCAAAAAATACACACACGCACATGCACTCACATACTGGGAACCTAAGAAACACGCTCCCCACCGCCGTACTGGCTTGCCTGTTGTGGGAATTCTGGTTAGGGCAAAATAAATACTTTAATTTTAAATTTAATTTGAATTTGGTCAAATGTGACCAGAATGTAATAGTGTGGTCACTGTGAAACAATAAAAAAAAGTGATATGGGTAACACATATGGGTCACTGAGAACAGAAAGCAGATATCCCACAATGGGATAATCATGTTGCAGACCGTGTTCTGTAAACTGTTTTGCCCCACAGTATGTTGTTGTTACAGTTACATGAACACAGAGGTTTAATGTCTTTACTGATAGATGTGATCCATCACCTAACAAAGTTAACAAAGCAAAGTGTGTATTTCTATATTTATTACTCTCTTTTCTTCATGGAGTCTCCTGCTGTGCAGTAGGTCAGCCTTCAGGAAGAGCCTTTGAATTTTCCAACAAGTAAAAAGCACGATTTCTTTTTCTTCGTTTAAAAAAAAAAATTAAGATCCAATAAACAGCAGCTGGAACTCATTTTTGTTGACCTTGACACTTAAATGTACTCACCTTGCTGGAGTGATGCTAAAGGTGAACCTTTGGGTGTGCATTGTGACATCACTAATGGGTGAGGCGAGGTTGAAACTGTGAAGTAGAAAAGGTGTTGAAACTGTTTTCAGCCTGCTGAAAGGACTTTAAGCTTGTTACTTAGTTTCAGGGTCCCTCCTAATAAACAATCAAGAAAAGCCAGAGGGAATTCCTTTTGGATGATTTTCATGTTATAAATGAGAAAGTACATCACAGCTTCTGACAGCCTCTTTGAGATAACAGAGATTTCAGTTTTATTTTTAACACCACCATTTAATAGGAGTGCCAGAAACTTCTGAAGCCACCCTGGTAGAAGAGAGCTCGAGGCAACAAAGGAAAATAAAAAAAAAAACACTATCAGGTTACAGAATATAATGTAATTAATCTTCGTTATTTCTATCAAGATGATGATTTCACTACATACTACTACTGCATTAGAAGAATAGCTTAGTAACTTGCATGCATGTTAAAGTATCTCGCTGTGTTTGGAATGACACATGTATAGAAATTTTGTTTTTGTTTGCAAGTATGTGTATAATAATCATGAGTGAACAGAAGCCACTACCTCAGTAGCAGAGCCTAAAATCACTGCCTAAAAACGCCACGTAACCAGTGAAAAAAAACAATGATAAATGAGGATTGGCATAAAATAACTGATTCGAAGCAGCAGACAGGATTAAATGCGCTGATGCTTTGGTATGTCTGTAAGCAGACACACACCTCAGTACAGCCAAAAAGGGACTTCCCCACAAATCCTGGAAGTAGAGTGTTCTCATACTTTAAATAAATGTATCCACATCATGCTGTCATGGGAACAGACAGAAACACTTTTAGCCAAGTGTTTTACACGTATATTAACAAAAAAAAAAAAACTCAAAACAAAATGATAAAATATATGTTTAAAAAAAGAGATACAGTATATCTAAACCAAGGACGAAATAGCCTGACTGGTTTACATGTTTTAACTGCCAGCATGAAAATGGCCTCTTTAGTGTAATTATTTACACAACAAGAGTTTCGCAAAATAGGTCTAGTCTGAACTTTAATTCATTGAGCACTGAAGGCGATATGAAATATTTTACCAATATGTTTCAATATGTGATTTCACCCTTAGTGGGAAAATTAGGTTATGACTGATCATCATCAGATTATAGCTACAATATTTATGAGACAAGCCAGTAAAAACATGTACATCTGTGGCTAATTGTAGATGATTTGCGGTCATATCAAAACATTAAAAAATTAGGATCACTATGAGCTTTGTTGTTTCACAAATTTAACAAATGGCAACAACTCCATTAGGTTCAACACTGTTAGTGTTTAAGACATGAAAACCTGCTTGAATGATTAACCCGTGGTTTAGTTTGGGAGTAGATATTTTGCATTAAAAATAAATAAGTGAATTACATTCCACACACTCAGCTTCTTGCTATGAGGGTCAAGTGCTAACAACTGTGTTAATATAACAATATGTTATGTATAATGAAAGGTTATTGGATATAAACTACCAGTCCAACCTTCTTATTTAATAGCTTTCCATTACTATTTACATTGTAGATTCTCACTGAAGGCATCAAAACTATGAATGAACACATATGGAATTACGTAGTAAAAGAAAAAATGTGAAATCACACAAAAAACATTTTATACTTTCGATTCTTCTAAATAGCCACCGTTTGCTTTGATAGCTGATAACCTTTGATAACCTGAAATGGTTTTCTAACAGTCTTGAAGGAGTTTCCAGAGATGCTGAGCACCTGTTGGCACTTTTGCCTTCGCTCTGCAGTTCATCTCATTCCAAACCATCTCCACTGGGTTTAGGTCAGGCGACTGTGGAGGCCGGGCCATCTGGCACATCCTCCATCTGTCTCCATCTTGTTCAAATAGCCCTTAAATGCCTGGAGGTGTGTTTGGGGTCGTTGTCCTGTTGAAAATAAATGATGGTCTAACTAAATGCAAACTGGATGAGATGGCAAGGCATTGCAGGATGCTGCGGTAGCCATGCTGGTTCAGTATGACTTCAATTTTTTCACCAGCAAAGCACCCCCACACCATCACACCTCCTCCTCTATACTTCACTTTGGGAACCATGCATGTAGAGACTATCCGTTCACCTTTTTTGTGTTGCAGAAAGACATGGCAGGTGGAAAAAAAGATCTCAAATTTGGACTCATCAGACCAAGGCACAGATTTTCACTAGTCTAATTCCTTCATTCCTTGTGTTTCTTGGTCCAAACAAATCTCTTCTGCTTGTTGCTTTGAGAGAAACCACTAAGGTGGTTTCTCAGCAGCTATTTGACAATAAAGGCCTGATTCACACAGTCTCCCTTGAACAGTTGACGTAGAGATGTGCCAACTCTTTGTGGCACTTATCTGGGCTCTAATTTGAGGTGCTGTTGCAATTTCTGAGGCTTGTGACTCGGATGAATTTATCCTCCGGAGCAAAGGTGACTTTTGCTTTCCTTTCCTGGGGCGGTCCTCGTGTGAGCCAGTTTGTAATGATGGACAGTCATGACATAACATGAATTCTAAAAGTTGTCAAATAAGGCTGTCAGCCGTGTACAAACCTCACTTCTGAATATTCGTTGTGTTCGTCATTCACTTTTCTATAAGGATTGGAAAGCAACATCTTCTGCTTCGTCTTCTTTTGTTACGACTACTTTTACTCCTTCTCCTGCTGCTTCTTCAGGTTATATAATCTAATCAAAAACTGGACTTACTTTGCATTTAAAAATTATAAATTGCAAAAGAAATGGTTGTCTTAATTGTAGAAAAAGGCTAACCGAAAAAGTAACTTCAAGGGCCAAATTGCACTATATTTTTTGCATCAATTCACAAGCCGGAAGTAGGCGTGGTGTAGGCTGGAGGTTTGAGACCCCTGATGTAGATTGACACCATTATATGCATAGGACATGTCAGCAGTACAGAATATGTGGATATGATCTATCTTACAATCTAAAAGGACATTTTCCCTCTTTTTCCATTGCCCCCCATCTGATGGCTGTATATGAGGATAGTTTTACATTGTTTGACATTCTCCTAATCCTTTTGAAATGCTCCACGTCTGAGAAGCTGTGGGTACCTACCTGAGCTGCACTCTTTCTGACACACACCTTGCCAGTGCAGAACAAGAGTCCATTCTCCTTCTCTGCAGACCATGAAGTAAATACATGAGTGGTGTAACAGAAACGCTTTAGATGATGAATTGCTGCAAGTTCATTGGTTAGACTCTGACTTCATGTCTGAGTGAATGACATTTCCTAAGAGCTAAGCTTTTCAGCTTGCACTGGGCTTTACAATAGCCACCCACAAATGCCACTTGAAACCCAAGCCAACATTTTCCATCAAACAAGCTGCCCAATCCTTACCCTACTTCTTGGTTAAAATGTTCTGCTATTGATGTACAACCTTGTTGTATTGTAGTTGTCAGTTACAGTGGTGTAAAAAGTGTTTGCCCCCTTCCTGATTTTCTTTTCTTTCTATGTTTTCACACAGAAATGCTTCAGATCCTGAAACAAATTTGAATATTAGACAATGTGTTTATCATTAAGGAGAGAAAATCCAAACCTACATGGCCCCTTTTTCCCACAGGGCCATGTAGATTTGGATTTTTTCCCCCCCTTAATAAACATAAACATGTTCATTTAGAAACTGCATTTTGTGTTCACTTGTGTTATCTAAAATATACATTTTCTGATGATCTGAAACAGTTAAGAGTGACAAACATGAACAAAAATAGGAAACCAGGAAGGTGGCAAACACTTGTTCACACCACTGTATAATTGTCATTATAAAGGTAAAGTCTAACAGCTCCATCACATCATAACTGTCATATAACTAATCACAACTAATCACAAAACTTACTGTTTATCTGTATAGAGTAATCCTCAACTCATATACTGCACAATGTGTTTTTTTTCTATTTCTCTAACTTTACAAACTGTCAATTTGAAGAAGTCCTACATGAACAAGTAGACAGAGGCATGTGAAAAAGAAAGCTTTCACTTCAATACTGCATCTAATCCTGTGAAAACAAATTACTATTGCTTCCATGAGAGTTAAGAGGGTCAGTGACTTCTCAGTGTTCACTGCTAATCATATGCATTTGATTAATGGATGATGAAAGAGTGTAACTACCTCTATAAAAGCAGAGATTTTTAGAGTTTTCTGGTCTAGTATATTTTGGTGTGTATTGCACAATGCCAAAGGAAAAAACAGCAATAATCCTAAGGAAGCAATTGTTGCTGCTCATAAATCAGTTAGTTTGGGAATCAGTCAGTGAATTTGGGAAGGGTTAAAAAGCCATTTCCAAACAGAAGATGATGATCATCATCATCATTCTACAGTGAGAAAGATTACTGACGAGTGGAAAACTTTCAACATGGTGTCCAATCTTCCCAGGAGAGGATGCTCCAACAAATTCACACGAAGGTCAGACCATTGTGTACTCAGACATATTCCAAAAAACCCACATCTTCAGTCTTTACAGGCCTCGGTAAGTGTGTTAAATATTAAAGTCCATGACAGTAAAATTTATAAAAGACTGAACAAGTATGGATTGTATGGAAGTGTTGCTTAGATTAAAGCTCTTCTCCCAAAAAAGAACACGGTGGATCAAATCAGGTCATTTTAGGATTAGGTTTATAAATTTGCATCTAAACAAACCACAAGTCTTCTGAACAATGTTGATTGGACATAGGAAAGTGGAAATGCCTGGCATCAATACACAGCTCCTCATTTGTTAAAAACCAAGCAGGATTTCATACCAACTGTCAAGTACAATGACGGACGGGGTGGTGGTTTGGGCGTGTTTGCAGTCAATGAGTTAGTCAGGATCTTCTCTGATACCGTAGTATTTTAGAGTCAAACATGAGGCCACGCATGAGTCTATCCAACATATACATTTATATATATTATTTGAAATTGAGCCAGAAAATCTACAAAAGAATAACTTTAAAAAAAAGAGTCATGGTGTTGTACTTGCCCACTCAAAGTACAGATCTCAACTTAATTGAAATGTCTTGGCAGGTTCTTAAGAGAGCTGTGTATAAACAATTGCCAAGTAAATCTCACTGAACTAAAGCGAATGTAATTAGCTAGATTAGGCATTTTCATACATAGCTTAAAAATGATTTGCTGTAGCACCGTACTTGATGAGAAAACTGTGTTTTGTGAACAGTAATGCAGTAATGTGGCCTTTTTTTAAAAAACTGTAAAATGAAAAACAACATCTTGGACATAAACTCTGTCCTCATAATTAAATAACTGAACTAAAATACACTTTTTTGTTACTGACAAGTCACTTCTTAGTGTTCTAAAATTCTGAACAAGCCTCCCTTTTCAGGCCCAAACTGCTTTTCCTTGTGTCAGGTTTGATACAAGATGCTGGGGACATGCATGTATGGATATATGTTATGTTACGCTGTTTAGCTCTTGTAGCATAATGGACAAAATAAGCGGGCACTTAAAGAGTAGAGCTACACTCGTGGCGTCGACTATAAATCTCTACAGACTTTCACACAGAAGGGCAGTAAAACACAATCTTCATTGTATAGCAGCCCGTACTTTGTTTGTGCGTACATCTGCTTTATTTGTGCGCATGTATACATGTTCAGACAGCTTGAATCCAAAGTGCCATAGTTCATGTCAGCCAAGGTGGGTGTTTATGGCTGTAATGGAACACAGTGGCTCGTGCTTTCAGTGAAGAGAAAGGCGGGTGGATACACGTCCCATGCATTTATTACTTGTATGTGTATACTATACTAATTCTCCTTTAAACGATTTACTGTCATGTAGACAATGGCTGAAAAGACAGATCATTATTTTATTTAAAGTATTACTTGAATGGCTTTAGATATTAACTTTAGAAACCTTACCCCAGTCTACCAGTAGACAAATAATATTTTACTGTCCCTCTGAGTGCAGGCTAACACACACTGCCAGATTTTTCACCTTTATAGACTATGACATCATTCCTGAATGAATAATGTATAAAGTTCAGTTCTGAAAAGTGTTAGTGCTGAGGAGTGCGGTTAGTTTTATTTTAAATATTGTTCTATTTTTCTGCATTTTTTTTATGTGGACTTAAACCCCTTTTGGTGACAGGTCTTCTCCAAGAATCAACGTGACAGTAAAATTACAATATTTTACATAAATATAATACAAAGACAAAAATACCAAAAACCAACCCTCAATTTAAGTTGTTTGCTGCTAAAATGTAAATGAAACAGAAGCATTTCCAGTTCTGATCATACCAGGAGTGCTAAACAATGTGCCAACCAGTGAATACAGTACAGTTATAACCCAGACCTTCAGCTACAAGACTTTTGTACACAATAGTGGTTGCCGATGAGCATAACAGTAAGTTGGTTATCATACGTAGTATGGCATGTATTTACTAACAAGTCTGAGTGAATCAGCTGGTGGAGACCAAAACAGAGCTAAAAATTATAAGTGAAAATGTTCAATTAAAATTGAAAAATCAATTAATGCCTATTTTAATATCCTCAGAGGTTTGGTACAGAACTGTCTGTTTGCAGAGACAGTAAACCAAAGCAGAGAGACCCTGTTAAGTATCGACTTTTATACCTCAACCCTGAAAGGTTGATTTGGGTATTGATGTCACCCTGCCGGGTGGGAGGGCAGCCAGGCAGACAGTGTGGACACCCAACAGAGGCCAAGTAGGATTTTCAAATTGATGCCATAGGGGCATCTACTATAAATCTCAGATGTGTTTGTCTGTGTATGTGGGGTCAAATGATTGTTGGGTTTTCTCTGTATGTACTATTGTACAATATAAAGCGCCTTGAGGTGACTGTTGTTGTGATCTGGCGCTTTATAAATAAAATTGAATTGAATTGTTTGTTTGTCAGAGGTCGAGTTTTCTGAAAATCTTGTAAATACAATGACTCAAGTAACAAGACACCTTGGATTGGTAGCACTGATGGCCACCAGTGTTTTTTACATTACATTTCTTACACAAAAAACACTCAAGTTATAACATTTTTTAGTTAAATACCAATAATCTATATATCAAACATTTGAGAAATATTTGTTTATTTAATAATATATACAACCTGACAGTAAGCAAAAACACAGAACACTGGTTATGAAATTAAAACAAAAACATAATCATTAATAATTAAACAGAAATCTAGAAAGTCCTCAAAGCCTTCGGACCATGACCACATCTTCCATCGAACATCTGCAATGCATATTCTGACTGAAAAAGCCCCAGTTAAACTGGTGCAGCAGCTACACATCTAAATGAATGGAGGGTCAAGTGTTTTGCTACTCATGAATCTCCATTTGCAGTTCTGGAACAAAAGTCTTTATCTTGCTAACCTAAAAATAAATTGGAAAAACTCAGTTGTTGAAAAATGTAAGAATGCACTAATGCATTTTTCTTCAGCACATTCCCAGGTTCAAATCATACAAGTCTGGTTTTGTGTGGGCCTATGAGGTTTTTGAAAGGAGAACCAAATAAGTGGAGGTATGTGCAAACAGAAGACACTATTGTCTGCAGCTGGTTGCAGAGTGCAGAATCTTGTTAACCTTTGGAATCTGGCTCAGTGTCAGGCTGGCGGGGACACAAGTGTTGGCACCTGCCGCTGATATGCCCGGAAAGGAGGGAATGGGGTGTTATATATGTTTAATCTATTTACATTTATAATTATTTATACAATTATATTATAATTAAATAATAATTATTATTTATCATCATTAAATTTTTCTCATTTATTGTTTTATTTTATATGTTTTATTCTATATTGATTGGAAAACTGAAGTACAATAAGTTAAAGCAACTTGATGCTAGGTTGAATTCTATATGCAAAAATGGCTATGCCAGCTAGGCAGCAAAAGCCAATTTGTGTCTATGGTTTAACCAGTCTATACTGGTCTGTACCAATATCCTGAGAGGGACCCAGTTTTCTTTTTACAAGTAAACGAATAATGCTTATGTCACACACATGCTACACATGTCCCCAGTTCAGTGACAAACAATACATCTGCTCCATGGAATCTGAGGAACTAAAAAATCCATATATGCATATATACCCATGGTGATGTCTTGAAGAGTATCAGGGTCAGCTGTGCTGTCTAAATCAATACCTGTAAAAAATAAATCATGTAAGGTGAAGAGATAGTCTCTTCACTCAGAGAACCTAGGTTACAGTATAACCCACCAATATATATTTTCTAGTCTGGTAGAATTTCATGGTCTGCTGCGTTAAAAGCAGTCCGAGTGCCGCCCCCCTGGGGGGAGGGGCAGTTTTCCAGTCACACTCAAGCGCTAAGGCACGCTCATTTTATCACTGACTGACCTGAGACAACCCTACACTGATGTAATTGCTCACCAGCCTAAAAACGAGACCAATTCTCTTACACCGTGGTTGCTCCCTTGTACTCTTAGATTTGTTGCTTCCACTTTGATACAGTTCCCCTTATAAAACTTTCTTTGGCCCAATGCCAGACACTCTCGACGTGCCCTCAAATGGCCCCTGGCACAGCACAACTAGCTCACTCCAAAGCTGCAGGTGTTCCTACTGGCTGGCCATGTCCTCACCCCCTACTGCCTATAAATGGGCAATTGCCAGAGGATTCACACGCCCAGGGGGCCTGCATCAGAATGGTTGCACTTGGGCCAGAAATTGGACTCTGGGAGGGGAGCTCTTTATCTTAAGGCCAAAGCCATAAAACTGTAGCATTGTAGTCATCAAATAACAATGACAACAGAATCAATCGACATCAGGAGCAACTTAGACACAGCTGCAGCTACTGGCCACAATGACACAGCATGGCACTTCTGAGGGGACATTTTCCCCTCTCAAGAGTTTTATCCAGATGTCTCTGAATATATTGTTGCACTTTATATTTTTTTGTAACATTAGACTTTCCAAGCTTTACAGTCAAATGGAGCAAAGGGTAATTGGAAACATTTCTTTTTCCTAAAAAGCAAACAAACCAAAACAGAATCAATACCTGCTGGCCATGGTAGCAGAAACCCTCAAAGTGTACTAACAGAAGTATCCAAATTGAGACACGGATGCAGTATTTCCCATCCTAACCCACAGTCTGTATTAATTGCAGCAATCAGTAAAAATATGATTGCTTACTTTAAGTTTGATGACTCGTGTCTTTCTCTGTGAGTCCATGTATGTACATGTAAGTGTAATATACATGACGATGCCAAGACTTAAGTAGGATGCCAAATTATAGTTGGCAAAGACCCCGTTCAGTAACGGTTGATGTGCCATCTCGATTTAAAAATGGAGACCCCACTCAACCACAAACAGCTTCAGTGATGTACTTGCTGGCAGGCGCAGCTTGGACCCCAGTGTGCCATTGATCATCATTATTCCTCTGTTTTTCTTCCAGTTTTCACTTAGTCTCCCGCATAGAGGAGCACAATACACTGATGGATCAGTGTTGTCTCAGTTTGACAGAATTACAGCCACAAATGAGGCCATGAATTTCAAAAAGAAAATTTCTGCTGTAATTGAATAGCTTTAACAGACACATGACTGATGGTACAGTACATTTAGCATGGTCAGCATTTCTCTATCTGTGTTTTATATAAGATAATTATGGAGATGAGTCAGGATTGAGTTCCCATGACTCAGAATTTCCAGCCTGGCTGTATATGGTAAAAAAAAAAAAAAAGAAAGAAAAAAGGGAAGAAAATCCCTCTCCAGCTGGAGCCTCTAATGTGCTCTAAGCTGTTCAGGAATAAGTGGTTAAAATATGAGTGTAATCTGGAATCGCAATAATGGGTCACACACAAGACTTTTACCTTAAAAACTGACTGGTATTTCTGCATAGTTTGGTATTTACAAAGCATTTGCATATCTTATTGACTATCCAAGGGCTTTTTGCGCAATAAGCCATCTTTACAGTGGTTTCAGTGGTGTGTTTTTAGCCTGGTTTTTCTCCTTCACCATAGTTAATTTATCTTCATTCAGAACAAAATACTAAATTCAGTACAGATGATGATTAAAATTTGGGGCATGACCTGCTTACATAACACTAATCAGTTTTGAAAGAAACTTGCTAACCAAGCTAACACTAACATACCAGTGGCCAAAACGTTAATGCTGATGGTTCAAAAAATGAAGTTCAGAGTACTGAAGTCCATCATACATATATTAGAATATATGTTCTCTCTCCAGTGCATATACAACATGGGGGTGGGGGGGGTCATATGGTTATGGGAAAATGGTCCATTCCTCAGTGAACTCAATAGACACTTCCTGATGACTTTATGGTCTCATGCACTAACTTCAGGTCATAAAGGGGCCTGATCCAGCGTAGGGTTCATGGGTTTGCATGAGCAGACTGCTTGCTTTGTCAGCTCAGTTTTTGTGGCGTGGTTTACTGATTGTTCTGATGTAGTAGTACTTCTTGTGTGTTGTTAATGACACCGCTTATTGTGCACTAATTTACAGCGCTACTTTTTCTTTCTTTTATATACCTAATTTTTGAATGTATGTGAAGTCTGAACCTGCCAATACTGATTCTTAGGTTGTGTAAAATCCTGTTTCATTTGCTGATACTTACATGTGTATACAGTACATGCACTGGGGCCATAACAGAGCCAATACTTTTCAGCAATGTTAATTAAAAACCAGTTGACTCTGCCCCACTTGGTCTGATTGTGTCACACATGACGCTCGATCAGAACTCCTTTCTATTACATGCATGTACCCTTGCATGTAATTTCTCAACATGCACGGTTATTGTTCGAACATATATTTGTTTGGGTATATACAAGTCCAAACACTATTTAACTACACCTCGCCAAGTGGCTTTGGTGATACCTACCAAAACTAGAAAAATGAACTTTTGATACCAACCAGCACTGTTTGCTGATGCATGATCTCATATATGTGTTACAGGCAGTGCAGACAGTATTGTAAACAAAGAAGTTTGGGCTGCTCCACTGGAGAAGTTTGAACTATAAAGAACTGTCACAACATGGGAAACCACACTTCAACTTAGCCAGGCTTTCTTTGCATTAGCTGGCTTGATTTTTTTTTAAAAAGGGCTTAAAATAATTAATCATATGAGTCTTCTGCATAAATTGATCTCTATACATGCCACCTACACAAACCGGAGATGTTATGAGATGATGATAATAAAATAGTGACAGTAAAATGCAACACTCTTACAAATAAGACAGGAGATTACTGCTGTAGAAAATCACAAATCTAGATTTAATTATTTTTTTCACTGAGTGTGCTCCTAGTGCTAATGCGTATTATTAACATGACAGCTGCAGATTTAAACATCGAAGGTAAAGGAAAAGTGGAAATCACTTTAGTTTGTAGGCAGAATAAATTGAAATTACTTTCACTAATTGAATAGTTATTCTAGGTGTTCTGGGTTCTAGTAGCTTTACTTCCATCAGTGTAACAGAGACTTAGAGTCAAATATAAAAAAACTTTTCTGCATCAATAAATATATACATAAACACGCCTTTGACAAACTTACATGTAGTCAGTGTTGCTTTAACTCTACAGCTGGGTGATGCTAGTAACAATTTGCAGGTATAAAATTTATTCACCCCTGCAGAGAATCTATTTTGCACTTAAAACATGTTGTAATAGAGAATAGAAATATAATATATGTTATTATATCTTATATAATATAAGAATAGAATAGCCCTTTATAGTCATTGTACATGTACAACGAAATTATGGAAAAGAAATAAAAGAATTAGGGAAAATGTGGCGTACCTAACTGATTTAAATTAAAACCCTGAGAAGAACCTGCTCCAGCCTGGCTATGTTTAAAAAAAAAAAAAAGTTTAATCCAAGTAAAAACAAACACAAATAAATGTGGCTTTTAAGCTCAACATAGCATGCTAACCCACTGATCTATCATTGGACTACACCGCCTGTACCTCTGTACACCCCTGTCAAAATTTTTAGGTTAAAAAAATAAAACAAACCTTACTTTGCTTTCATAAAATCCCAATTTTAAAGAATATTTGTGAAGTAAATATTAGGTATAGGTAAAGAGAAAGAACTTGTGAACTGATTACCAGGATTTAGTAACTGCATTGTGGCGTCTGTGTGTTAATACATGCTGAAGTAGACCGTAGTAAATATAGGAGGGGGATGGTAGCAACTTTCATATTCATAAAATCTAATTTTATGTACAATGTTAAAACCTAACTTTCTGTTCTACTTTGTTTGAGCTGTCCTGGCCGTTTGATTCATTTGTGGATGCCTTATCTTCTAACTTGTACTTCTACATTTTTTTCTATAAAAAGCTCCACTAGGTCACAAGTGAGGACATATAAAATAACAAATAGGTTCTGCTTCTCAAGCGATGACACTTGTGGCTTACAGTACGCCTTGGATTAGATTCCACAGGGGAAAACTGGAGAAAAAAAAGGTTTATTTTGAGAAATACTCAGCTTGGCCACTACTGTCCTTTGTGGTAAATGTGTGAAAGAGTATCTGAATGGTAGTTTCAGGGTATTTAAAGAGAGACTCAAAGTCTACCTTAGTGGTGTCATCATTGGCAAGCTTAGAATAGAGAACAGTGAATAACAGGATTTCTGTGGTCTATCTGTTCATGGCATTCTGCTAAATGTGTTGCATGCTAACACACTGATCTGGAAAACTGGTTGAGTCATTCTCCTGTATTGTTAATGTACCTTGCTGTGTAGCTGCCTAATACAGAAGGATGAGCATGAGGAATTCAGCATTTCAGTTATGGTTTCCACTGAGCACATTTATATTTTTCCTCTCAAACAAGCAGTATAAAATGTTTTCTATCTAATCTAAATCCACTAGGATAGTCCAGTCACAAAGAACTGTAAGGCACTGTTTAGTCAGCATTTTTTGTGAGATAACGGTAAAAGACCCCCCCGAAGAAAAATGTTCTTATCAAAGAAAAAAAAATGTTCAGGATTTCACTCAGAATGTAACTGAAGCAAACAAAGTCTACATTTCACCACTGGAAAAACAAAGTGTTTGGTCTACAAGCTAGCACGTATGAGGTGTGCTGAAAACCTGATTTAGCAAGCAAAAGACACAGAAAGACTGTTGTTCCAGTGCGGACAGGTTCTTGGCTCGCTCCCTTTGAATGACTGATTGGATTCTAGTCAGAGCTCTTTCTCTGGCATGGCTTGCAGAAAAACAGAACAATATCAGGTGCTGTCAATTTGTCGGGATATTCCATTACGTTCTGATAGCGTGGATTAGATGTACGGTAAATATGAGCTGAGTCATTGGACTTAACATACGAAGCGCAATATTTGTTTGGCAAAGTCAAACCTGATGCTTCTCTGGGTTGCGCAAACACAGAGAGAAAAGGCTTGTCAGCTGCTGCCATTCTTTAGAAATATTCATTCAACTAGGTTGTGACTATGGTGCAAACAAAGATGGAGTACTAACTGGCAAAACTGGCAACTGCCCAAGGGCTTTAGACTCCCAGGAACTCTGTACCCTGAAGGTATAAAGGCTTTGTCACTTTTCACACTTCATTATGTCTTGTGATCAAAGGGAACACATCCATAAAATCGGATCTAGTAATATGAATCTCATTCATGATTTATTTTACAGTGGGACTGTTACATAGTTCCTCATTCTCTGTAACATATTGTACATAGTGGCCAATGATTTTTTCCTGAGGGGCCACAAGAGAAATGGAAACTGTTGTGTAAGGCTGTAAGATAAGCTGAACTCAAATCTACTCAAACCAGTACTAATTTTTCCTTTTATAAGCTGTGTTTGGTAAGACTGGAGGTTACAGTTAGGGAATAAAAATATCAAATAAAAAATTCTTCAGTTGTAAATAAAATGAGGACGTTTTTTCAAAGACTTGTTAATACATGTTACATGCTAATACAAAGAGCTATTGTTATAATAATAGTTTGAATACTATTGCTGTTGTTATCTCCACTTTTTTTTCATTGAGAGAGAAATGCAGTCTGTTTTATCTTTGGAGAAACACATTTAAGTTGATTTTTATGACTGAGGCGGAAATGAGGTTAGTCACATCAATAGCAAATGCAAGGTCTGGCTTCTATTCTGCATGTAAGAAAGTTCTCAATGTCAGTGTCACAAAACATCTTTAGTACATATTTACCCTTTGATTTCCATATTTTTAGGATACATACTCTCAGACATAAAGGCTATAAATAAATGCTTACTTGGTGTGCTGCTAGCTGCAGGTAAAAAGGCACTGACCAAAAGATGACAGGATCCACCAACTTTAAACAGCTGGAACGATGTAACTTTAGAGATTTATAAGATGGAAAAGATGACTTTTTTAGTGAATTTATTGTGTGAGAAATTTATAAAACACTGGGGAAAATAGCTTTGCTATGTGAGTTCTATAAGGCCGGATATTGCTGATACTCGCCATCGAAGGAAAGGATGTTTAAATGTTTTTTGTTTTGTTTTATAACATGTACATGTACTTCATAACATGTACTAAGGCCGTTTATGTCACCATCAGCTACTGAGTGTTGGTTTTTTGATTGCCCTCTTTCTGGATGTATATAGTTACAAACTACATCTATGTTTGTTTGTTTTTTTCTTCTCTCTTTTCTCACACTTGCGTGAAGGAGAAGTACTTGAAGTGATGGCAAACACCTAGACTACTATGCTCCCGTGTACTTATATGTGTCACGGTGAGTGGAATGAGCCGTGTGGAAAAACTTAAAGGAGGATCCAAACGCGGACATTCTCTGAGGTGCAAAGGAGATTTATTGAGAAAATGAAACACAAAGGCAAACGCACGCAAGCTAACCTAAACTGGGGGGTAAACTAAACTACAAAACAGCGCACACGAAAAACTAAGGTGGGTGAGTCAGAGGCAGGCGACGAAGGGCAGCAGGGAGAACACAGAGGTGGAGTACGGAGGATGCACAGGGTAGTTACACAGACAAACCAGCGACTAGTAAATGACAAGACACAACTTAAATACACTCAGAGGAACAGGGAGATAGGGAACAGGTGGAGAACACAGCTGGCACTAATGGGACTAATAACCAGGGGAACAAAGCAAAACACACTGAACACATTCACATGAGACACCGACTTTCACAATAAAACAGGAAACCAGAAATCACTACATAAGGACGCGAACTAGACACAGAAACAAACACTCACACCAACCCCTACAGGAAAAACCCAAAACCCGAATCACTGTAATACTAAATAACAGATAACCCAAAACACTCCATAATGCAAAAACTGAAACGAATGAAAAGAATCTCAAAAGCTGGGTCGAATCGACCCAGGACCATGACAATATGAGTCTTAAAACTAAAGAAGTCGTCAAAGGATGTACATTTTATTTTATGCATAACTTCAATAAACACTTAAATAAAAAAATAAAAAATATTTTGCTTCCAGGTCCCTCTCTTCAGGCTCATGCTCCTCAAAAATCAAGTCTTAGCAGTGACATACACAACACTTCCTGGTGTGTACCGTATTTTCACGGCTATAAGGCGTACATAAAAGTCTTAGATTTTCTTCAAAAAGTGCGGCGCGCCCTATAGTGCAGTGCGCCCTGTGTGTGTTGTTGTTGTAAGGAGGACGTAGTAGAGGACACCATGAGAACGTTAAAGGGGGACATGTGGGCGTAGATTGTATATAAAACCCGCACCATATAATCAGGTGCGCCTTATGTGTGTTAAATACAGTAATGGGACACATGACTGAGACTGCGCCTTTTAGTACAGTGCGCGTTATGGTCGTGAAAATACGGTAATATAGTGCAGAAATAGTAATTTCATCTCTGGTTTCATGTGATAAAGTGACTTTAAACAAATTAAGCTGCCCGCTTTAGTTTATCCCTTTGTGTTTGAGTCCTGCGTTTGGGTCCTACCTCTACCTGCCTACCTTATTTAAAAAAAAAAACAAAAAAAACTTGTTACAGTAAAAAAAGGCAAATGTTTTGATTAAACTGCTTTTTAAGTTAATTCAAATTCACAATGTTTAACTTTAAATTTAACAGCCAACTGACCCTTAGATGTTAATGACAGTATATGGAGCACTGTTTTCAGGGTGAAGTTGAATTAAGGCTTATTTACATCTACATTACAGTGCTAGGATTACAACAGGTTACAGTATTGTTAACTGTAATTATACTACTGTACACTAACAGAGCAGCGGCTCTTTGTCAACATCTGCATAGACAACATGCTAAAGCAAAGCTAACAAAGAGCCCAGAGAAACGTTAAAGCTGAGCATATGCAGTAAGACTCTGAACTTCAACAGGTAGCATACGCAGTAACCAGCAGTCAGGCTTGTAGCCTCCTTTACTACCTCTGCATGTCTACCCCCACATATCGCTTGCTAGATATGTTTCAGTTGCTGTTATGCAGCTTCTCATGTTCTGTGTTAACACTAAATGATAATGACTAATAAGTGTCAAACCACATTTTACATCTTGCTGTTGACTAAGCTGCAGAGTGCGTATCAGGGGAGTGGTGGAAGAGGAAGCAAGGGATATTGGACATAGCTGACAGGTGGTGTGTGTGTGTGTGTGTGGGTATTGGCCTATGCAAAAGTTAACATATGCAAGCAGACGATCAGAGAAACGCAACTCTGTGTTAGCAATTATAACTAAAAGCACGAGCAGTATTTTGGGTAAAAAGTCAGGAAATGCATATCTTCAATTATTTGTGGCCTAATCGAGGCAATTAACATTATCAGAGAATTTTACTAAGATGGTCTCTTTATTTGTTTTGTTTTTTTTGGCTTATATTTGAAATTTTTCAAACTTCAAACTTTCCAGCATTTATTTCTTTATTTCTAAATTAGACGTTGTACATTTGTATTGTTCCAATTTTTTCTTTTACTCCCCACTATTCACCCATGGGAGAACCTGTCCACGTCACACATAAGTGATATAAGTGACAATAGATCACTTATCTCTTGTATATATGAAACATTTAGGTAGTAAATTATGCAGTTTAGGTTTTAATAAATATTGCTCACTTCCAAAAGTCACATCTAAAAAAAACATAACAAAACAAACAAAAAAAACTTATTCCAGTGTATTGGAGCAATGTGATAGATGTTGCGCTGCACTGTGTAATCTGAGCCATGTGTTTTTCTTGTTGTTTTTTTTTCTGGTTCTGTCCATGGGAAACCAGATACAAATGGACACGTTTATCACCATGTTTGGGATTCTATGTTTTACTCAAGATAGCATCTCCGAGGCAAAAAATACTCACTTCTACATCCCTGTTGACAAGACGTTGAACCGTTCTCCCCTTAAGTCACTCAATCCCCCACTAATTTCCTCATTGCCTAAAGAATGTTATGTCATTTCTCAACGCAGAAAAGTTAAACAGTTAAAGGTTGCTCTGTTTTGTTTGTTTATTTTAGTAAAAAAAAAAAATGTTTTGTTTATTACTTTCACTGTATATCAACACTGATAGGCAATGTCTGTTTATTTAATTAACTTTGTCCTTATTTTTGTTTTCCTTATATCAGCAGACATTGTTAGTTGCTCTTTGTGTTGTGCAGTGTCTGTGAAGTTATGTATAGAGAAGTTTAGGACTATGGTTCATTTGTGAAAACAGCTAAACATAGGTTCCCTGGTGGTTCTACTTCATAAATACAGGTCCTGGATTCCTTTAAATTCCCGTTGCTTTCTCCGTTGTGTCAAACACATTGTTCAAGTTCACCTCTAAACGGTCAACTTAGTGTTCTTTTGTATACACGTATATTTTGCTTGATGTTGCTATGATATCTTTTTTGTTATGGGAAAAGAATGACTAACAATGATATAAACAGAAATCAGTGTCAAAAGTGGTAGTGACAATGCCAGGTATACCATGCTGCGTGGAACTCAAGCTTCAGGCAGTTAGTGATGATCATCAGTATTTATTGTGGGAAAACATCTCCACCTGCCAACTGAACCATTAATCAGAAAGATGATTGGCATTACATAATCTGCTGTTTTTGTTGGATTGAAGTTATTCTCTCACCTCTACTTCATGCAGCCTACAACACTAGTATCACTGTGGGTCAGACCTTCTTCAGTTCATGCTTATGTAAGCTAGAGTTATCAACAGATCCTTTAGGTCTTGTAAGATTATGAGGTGGGGTCTCCGTGGATCTGGATCATTTGTCCAACACACTCCACAGATGCTCGACTGGACTGAGATCTGGGCAATAAGTGTTTGTAGGTTCTCAGTCATCCAGGTCATTGTAATCTTAGGATCTTCAAAAGAAGGATGAGTGGACATCTTTAATTTTGTTGAAGGCGTTTCCCCTCTTATCACACCTTGGCTCATGTGATGATACAAATGTTTAGTGGTGGATCAACGGCCACCTCCTAACGGATTATCCTGACTACGTTTTGAATACCTGGGGCACCTTTTGTTTTTAGAACCGAAAAAAAAAAAGCCTATTGGATGTGAGGTGAAATGTCTTCAACAAACTTAAGAAGTCCAGTTGCCTTTTTTTTTTAACCTCTGAAGATCTGCGGAAGATTTGGAAGCCAAATCAACAACTCAAAGTTGTTGATTTGCTCCTCGAAACTATTCCTCAAACATTTCTGCTTTGTGGCAGGGCACTTTAACCTGCTGAACGAGGCCACAGCCATGAGGGAATACCATCTTTAGGAGACAATCCTGGCGCTTGCTGGACTTTCTTGGACGCTCTGAAGCCTTCTTAACAAGAATTGAACCTCTTTCCTTGAAGTTCTAGATGATCCTATAAGTTGTTGATTTAGGTGCAATCTTAGTAGCCACAATATCCTTGCCTGTGAAGCCATTTTTATGCAACGCAATGATGGCTGCACATGTTTATTTGCAGGTCGCCATGGTTAACAATAAAAGAACAATGATGTCAAGCATCACCCTCCTTTTAACATCTCAGGTCTGCCATTCTAACCCAATCAGCCTGACATAATGATCTCCAGCCTTGGCCTTGTCAGATTCTCACCTGAGTTAACAAGACGATTACTGAAATGATCTCAGCAGGTCCTTTGATGACAGCAATGGAATGCAGTGGAATGTGCATTAAAAGTGCATTTTCATGGCAAAGAAGGACTATGCAATTCATCTGGTCACTCTTCATAACATTCTGGAGTATATGCAAATTGCTATTATACAAACTTAAGCAGCAACTTTTCCAATTTCCAATAT
>VUQR01030972.1:55813-68574 GCA_015108515.1 Hemichromis elongatus
TCCTTTAATGACAGCAATGGAATGCAGTGGAAAGGTTTTTCGGGGATTAGGTTAATTTTCATGGCAAAGAAGGACTATGCAATTCATCTGATCACTCTTCATAACATTCTGGAGTATATGCAAATTGCTATTATACAAACTTAAGCAGCAACTTTTCCAATTTCCAATATTTATGTATTTCTCATGTTGGTTTACAATACACAAACTTTTAAATATCCCCCCATTACTGATTGAAATCTCACAGACTAAGAGGGTTAGCCTAGCATTTTTCATATCCACCCTGGTGAACTGCGTTTGTACTCTAAGGTAATGTGATCAGTGAATTGTGTTACATCCTAAGACTTGATTTTCACCCAGGTTTCATCCACATACCTGAACCAATGACTTGGTGATGTTCCAGGGTAGGATAACAGAGCTCTCTTTTCCAATTCTTCCATGCACAAGTTGGCCGAAGTAGGGAACCCATGGTGCCCAACAATCTCAGCACCAACCCAAGTGTGCGCTCATAGAACTGTGTCTTAATTTCACATATTTCACATACAAGGGTCAGTACTACAAGCAGAAACATGGGTGTGCCGTGGGTTCTCCATGTTAGTCAGTAGCGCTAGTTTCGATCATTATGCAGATGTACTGTCTATAAGGTTGGGAAAACCTGCAGTCAGAGGAGACTGAAGAGGTGACTTTGATAACTCACATTTCTCCGACTGAAAATGCTACATCCCAATGAACAGAATTAACCTATTGGAAATTTGAAAAAGTCTATTGTAATCAGTCTAATCCAAAGGACAGTACCTGGCTCTTCTGTGTTGCACTTCTCACTTCTTTGTTCTTAAAAAAAAAAAAGGATACAGTTCATTTTCAGAGTATTTTTTATTTACATACTGGGGAAGCGAAGGCTGCAAACCTAAAAAAGAAATGGATAAACTGTTTTGCTAAACTGTTTACTAAAATGAAAAATATGCACCACGTTTACTATGTGGGGCCCGTTCATTTGTCACCTTGAAATATTTTACAGTCGGATAAGAGAAGAAAAAGTGCAGAAATTTGAAGGCACCCCTATAACTCTGGCCTCTTTCAAAACATCTTGTAGAAAGAAAAGGCTCATCACACCTCCATGAACTTCACCTGCCTATTATTTGTCTCCTCACCCTGACATTTATGGGTCCATCCTGAAGTTCATTGCCTATTCCCATTCACTTTGAAAGTATAGACATTGAAAGCACTCACATGGCTTTGATTTCTCTACTTCCTGAAGTTTCTTGTCCAACCATGAGATTCCAGTCCATCGTGAGAATTGCAATACACATATACTGTAAAGTAGTTCATGTACATAAATACATACATACATGCATACTGGGTGGATGTAGGCAAGTCATTTGTAAGCATCAAATTTGTAAGATCTTTGCAGGAAAATGTTCACATGGCAAATATCTTTGTTCAAACAGAACTGAAAAAATATTAGGTAAGTAACACAAAGACAGACTTATTCAAGATACCCATTAGCTTATAACGCAGACAATGAGTGAGAGACAGAAAGAAAGGAAAATAAAGTAGAGAGGAACATCCCTCTCTGGGTAAACAGAGAGGCCAAGCTATTTTTATTAGTCAGCTCAATCTCTATGGAGACTTGGGGTGGGGATGGAACCTCCTTTATCGAAACCTGGCAAGTACTGATCAGAAAACTGTGGGGATTTCTCTGTCTAAAAGACAGAGCTCCCATAATGACATCAGGCATCTCTGAGGCATGAGGTCATCAGTACAGGGAAAACTGTCCCATTGATTTGAATTCTTCCAGATATGTTATTGGGTGGGAATCAGAGATCAGAATGTTTGCTATACAACCTTCAGACATGTTTGTTTGCATTAATTTCAACAGCTTTAAAATACATGGAACTAAAAGATAGGTTTTTGAAGAACAACGGTGCAATCGTATGGCTAAGCAAAGCCTTGACCTCTTGCCATTACTGGTGAGTCTAAAACTTCACAAGCAGGCATGACAAAGTGCCTAAAAAGAGAAAAAGTAACTAATGTCAGCATGAATAAATAGCAGCAGCAGGCCGGAAACAACGCAAGTCAAAAGTTTACTTAAAGAATATGCAGGAATGATTGACGAGAAAGCTGTCACATGTGGGGGCCCGGGGATCATGGCCCCTCTGTATCAAGCAAGGAAGTTCTCTGAAATTCATAGCAAGCTGTCTCTCAAACTTCACCACACAGGAATTTTGGAGCACATCCCTTCTTACGTTGTTAAAAGTTATTCCACTGTGGACCAAAGGAAAATGTGAACTATTTATACGCCACACAAGGCTACGCACATACTGTCGGGCTGATTTGCAAACGAAAAAAGACCTAGATGAATTCTTCAGCAGTGCACATTTCTTTACACAAATCTTGTGTTTATGGTTCTAAACGCATCTTCTATTATCTAGAATCACTGAGTTTTTTTTATTTTATTCACCAGTTTACATATCCACATTTTGGTGAAATACAATTATTCACTTTCTTGTACAGTCATGTCGGTATGCTAAAATAAAACTACAGCTAGCGAACAGTTAACGGAAACCATCATAATAAAAAAAAAAAGATAATAAAAGATTTAGCCCAGCTGTGATTGAAAGTGACAGAATCCTCTTTGCAGGTTTTTAAAGATAATTAATTCCCCTTCACAGGCGAGCGTGAAGGCAGAGTTATGTGTTTTTGTGCTGTTTGTTTCCTGGAATCTTTTCAGTGTTGTTTGTCTTTCTGTCAACGAGATTACACCCCGCCAAACTGTATGATTCTCAGCACGAGGTGGAGGATGGGCAAAGAAAGAAGCCATTAAATTATGGTGTACGTTTGGATGACTTTTTTTTTTAATTTATTGGTCTTGCCAGAGCACAGTATTCTCTGGGTCCCTTTTTGGTTAAAGGAATAATTTGACATTTTTTGAAATGCTTCTGGTGGGAGGTAACCTGTCTCCAAACAGAACAAACACATTGCCAACATGCTGCAATCCATCTGAGTGAGTCAGATGAGTGTAACAGGGAATTGTATTTTGGTTATATTCCTAGTTCCAAGTTGTCAGAGCTGGTCCCTGTCTTTAAAGCAATCATTTCAAATTTTGATAGTGCTGCGGTCACCACCCACTGTAGTGTAAGTTAATTACAAACAGAATTAAAAAATGATTGAAAAAAGTCCCCACAAGAGTTAGGGGTTAGGGTTAACGTTGCCATTTTTGTGGAAGTTCTTTCCATAACTAATTTCAAGTGGGATTCCAGGAAAATCAAGCGTAGTGCATTAGGCAGATCATTGCTAGCCGTTTACCAGATTCAACTCTTTGTATTGAGGTAGGCGCCCTTTAATCCCTTGATATCAGTCATGGTACACTGGGGCAACTCAGTATTCAGTATGTTGCCCAAGGATACTTTAACATTCAGACTGGTGGAGCCGGAAATCAGCGTATTAACCTTCCAACTGATAGCCAACTCACTCTAACTCTTAAACCACAGTTTTCACAAGTGCGTGAAGATGTAAGTAACTGAATGATTATGGCTTGTGGAAAAAAAGTGCTTTGAGTATTTATAGTAGAAGTTAAAGTAGAAAAGCAGATATAAGTATCTGTCCATTTAAAACAAATACTGTAAGCCCATTTTCCAAAATATCAAACATTTCTTCAACATCATTTCAGATCTAAAAGACCCACACCGTATGAGTCTGTCAACTTTATTGTCATTTGTGGCCTCTAGGAAATCTGTGTTTGCCATTCTCTAGCAGCAGCATGCCTGAAAATAAATGTTTCCCAGCTTTGGTTGCAGCTCTGAGGGCATTCCCTCGTGTCCTGTTACCTTCCTGTGTCACAAGAATGCTAATATGCTCGTACGGCTCCATGCAGGGGATGCTATAGATGCTTGAGCATGAATAGGGTCCCCACGTGGAATGTTTTCCTAGGTGTCATTTTCTCATTCCTTCCAATGTCTTTGAGTGCAGGAGTTTAGTGAGGCTCAAGCACACTGAAATAGAATTGGGATCAGTACCGGAGAGCAAACGCTATGATGCCTTTGGCCTGAGTCCACTTGACCTACAGCTTTAAACTCTTCACTGACCCATTTTGTTATTGTAGGTGATGTTTTTTTAATGACCATTTCATACATGTGCTTATACTTTGAATTACAAGGATAAAGGAAAGGATTTGAAAAAACCCAACTAAATAACAAATGTGACAACTGTTGAAGTGGTACATCACTTTTTTATAGGGCAACACAATCATGAGCTTCCATATACAAATATGCTTATGTTGCCATTTTTTTAACATTGCTGTAAAAACAGACACACCGAGTCCATCCATTTATTTTCGTAATTGTTTATTCGATTTGGTATAACTGGTTTAGGCCTATGCCAACTGTTATAGAGTAAGAGATGGTCACATCCTGGACAGATCACCAGTGTATACCTGGACTAGCAAAGGGAGAAAACCACATGCCTTCACATCCACACTTATACCCTATGTTAAAAACACAGATTGACCTGATACGCATAGGCACATGCAGGATATGCTAATGGATAAATAATACTAGTTCCAAAATTAAGATTTAAGTTTATAATTGCTGATCTTGGTAAATTGTGGGAACTGGAAACTGTTATCCAGCTTTATGCTTTACTATATTCAGTTCCGGTAATAGTAATAGTGTTTTCCTAACAAACAAAAATGAAGGAGATCAGCTGCAGTTGTAGTGTCAAAATACATTTCTGGGTTCAATGTATTAAAGCCGGAACACAGAGGAAACAACAGTTGCTAAATGGATGACTGGGTGATCAAAAAATAAATACCTGACTGTCCGGAATCTTAGAGGATTCACCACAAGATGCAAACCAGATGCAGTGTATGCTGCACTTAATAAGAAACATACAGAGTCCTACTGAACTAATGAAAATCAACTTCTATCAAAATGATGGAAAGAAGAAAATTGTATAATCTAGAGCTTCACCTCATCTGTCAAACACAGGTGCTGCTGTTCTTCCTAGGCATGTATAGCTACCAATGGAGCTGGGCTTTATTGACAACTGTATTCATGGAAAAATCAACAGAAGCATACGGGAACATTCTGTGGCTAAGCTGCGTTCACATTGGAAGTGATTTACTCGTCATGCGTTACTTTTGGCTCCAGGCACTGGTTGCCTTGGTAATTCTATAATGTATTTACTGCCTGGTTAAATGGCAATCACTTCATTCTTCACTCTCATAGGCAGTCACTTTAATCGCTTGCCAGGAAATTGAGAAAAGTTTCTTAGGTCTCGCCAATTTGCCATCGCCAACGATTGTTTTGCCTGTATCGCTTGAAGTCGCATGTCATTCACTTTCTATGGTCTCTGGCTGCCATATCACTTCCAGTGTGCATGCTTCTTGAGATTCAGTCAAATGTAGCAAGTATAACTGGACTATAGTAAACATACCAGCAGGACAACAATCTAGAACATGTCGTCAGCGCAATCAAATTTTTCAGGGTGAACAGGGTTAAACGATCACGCAAATTATGTCAGTCCAAGGGCAACTTAGGAAAAGTTGGAAAAAATGCAAACACAAATATTGTTCTTATTCCATGTACAATCTTTCCTCTTTCAGTGGATTTTAGTTTTGTAACTTCTGACAATATTAGTACAAGCTTACTTGAAAAAATCCAGGAAGTACTCCTTCTTCCAAACAATATGCCTCTATCACCCATTTAGGCAAGCCCTTTTTAGTGCCGTATTTTTGGACTATAAGGCGCACTTAAAATCCTTTAATTTTCTCAGAAAGCGACAGTGCGCCTTATAATTCGGTGCACCTTACGTATGAAAACAGACCCGTTCATTGATATTGTGCCTTATAATCCGGTGCGCTTTAATGTCCGAAAAATACGATACGCTTTTTCTAGTTTTCATACAAAGTTCACATACAATCACACTTTAACCAATGCCTAAGAGAGCAAAGTTGGCTACAAAATTGCTAAGAGAGCAACTTTGTAGCCAGTCTGCATACCTTTGAGATGACGAACATTCCAGTTATTGGATGACCTGCTCCATCTCCTGAGCTACAGCCACCCGAAAAACAGAGTAGATGAAGAAAGAAAAGAGATCCTTGTTGGAGAATGTACAGGCGGAAAACCTAAACTGGAGAGCGAGATGCTGGGGTGATAACTGTTGAGAAGATTCACAATTAGTAACTTGGAAAACACTGCAAGAGATAACAAGTGACACTAGGTTGCCTGAGTGATACTAACACACTCCAGTGATACTGACACTCCTTCAGTACTGCTGTTCAGTGATAAATCAATCAGAATTAGGTGCACCAGCTAGTATTCAGTGGAAACCGGTGGGTAGCCACACCTCTAAGCATTTATACAGGCACACATAACCACAGAGAGCCAAGGAAGGAAAGGCAGGTTAGCACTGCAGGCAAACCATAAGACAAAGTGTCAGTAATAAAAACATATTAGCTTAATAGCCCTATATGAGTTCAATCACATTATGAAAATAAAACTTCTTGTCTCATATTTTTTTTCATAAGGCAGCAAACTGAGGGATAAATAAGTTTGGTATTCATCCTGCTCTTAGCATATCAACCTAATATCTTCATTTAGATCGCTTAAGCATAAATTACTATTACCATCACTCCAATATTACCAAACAATTTGTAGAACCCTACCCTTTTACAGTCAAGACACAAGGAGCTGCCCTGCAGGCCAGAAAACCCATCACAGACCAGATGGGGGTAAAAGTCACAGTGTGAGGTCTCAGAGGGTATGTGGTTGTATGGTTTTCAGTGTGTTTGTACGTTCTGCTTAAACTATGTTTAAAGGATAACACGGGGTAGTTCAAGACACCATTCCTCCTTCCACCACGTGTAATTCATCTACTGCCAGACACAGTTTAAATCCTGGAAGTCACTTAGGCTCACTATTGTCTGAGAAAACTGTTGACCGCATTGGTCAGCGTTACTCAACATGATAGTGAACAGAGACATTGTTCTTTGTCCTGAAACAACATAATTAAGGCCCAGCAACTGGCCTTTCAGTCTATTAAAAGTAGGTCCTTTTTAGGGCAACATAAGTGTAAACAAGGCAAAGTGGATACGTGGGGATTTCCATATTTCACTTCTTTGCTTTGCTTCGCAGCATGGAGTACTATACAGTATATGTGTGATACTGATTAACAATAAAGGCCATATCATTTAGACATTAAAGATAAGATGAAAGGTAAGAAAACAAAGAACTTCTAATGAGCTTTGGCTATAAAATTACAACATCTCTCTTTTAATAACATACAAACTTCTTCAGTGTATCCAGCAATTTCACTCGGCAACGTTGTTACTCAAACACATGCAGAAATTTGTGCAGTACTTTTTTAAATAGATGACATTTTGAAACCCAACTATGAGACTAAGATGGAGTTTCTACGGTTATTAAGTCTAAATTTAAAAAAGCAAGCAGAAGACTAATATTCTCGAAACATCCAATCTTTATAATCTTTATTTAGAATTAACTATGAAAAGGGAAAACCTTTTGTTTTTCTGGCCTGGCCATTTAAGCTTAAATGTTAATAACAACAACACTACAATCCGATGAGTTGCTGTGACAGAAACCTCAACATCTGGAAAGTAATCAACACAAACACATGAGCCGTGAGTGTGAATGCTTACATGCTGACTGCCAAGATTTCTTTTCTATTATACACCAATTACCTCAAATAAATACCAATTTTTAACATGTTTTATGGTGTTTAAATGATCATATTCAAGCATCCAAGAGATCCAAAATTAGACCTAGGACTTTCTCAGTGATCCCAGCATTGCTGCATTACTGTTCAAGCACATGCTGCTTCTGTTTTAAGTGAGCTCTTGGCCCGACACGGCATCGAGACTGGATTATTTGATATTTTACAAATGGGGACCACAGAACACAAACTGCTACCTGAGTGCAAGCAAAGACTAAGCAAGTACTTGTCTAAGCACCAAACTGGAGAAAACCATGGAAATGCGTGCCAAAACTGAAACAATGAGAAGAAACCAAACCATCCCAGTGTAGGGACAACAAAAGCACTTCTCAAATTTTGTCTGACCACGGGAGAGCAGCTGAGGTCACCTTGGCACACATTTGATTCCAGCCAACGACAAAGACTGCATTTATAAAACTGCTAAAAGTATAAAAATTGGCATAAGGTCAATGCACATTTATTTTTGACTCCTGCTGATTGTGTGATTTATGTGTTAATGATTGTTGATCTGAAAAATCAACCACTGGCATAGTGCTTTTGATCAGATACACACACATGGTGGCCAGTCTCAGAGAGAAAACCATTCTGGAGCCACACGGTGAACTCAGCAAGATTCCTGGTGATGATATCTTGATGCATCTAGCAAATCTTGACATTTTGAATTAAACGCTTTCATGTAATGTGACAGAAATGCATGCACTGTGAAATCAACTCCCAGTCTGCAGCATTGCTTTCAAGCACATCCATCACAATGATGTCATTCTCCCCCCCATACAAAACCGTGGGTACCTGCTGCTTGCACACAATCTCAATAAAGCTGATAATATCAGACAAAATAAACACACAAGTGGTGAAGATAGTCAAGCATGTATGGAGACAGACAAAGTTCTCAGGAGTTAGCAGACCAAACCGCAGTGATTATTGTACTTTATTGTGCTTTCTGTCCCCCTCATGTGATGTAAGGCAACTTAAATAAACACAGTATTACCAGCATTACTACAAATATCACCTGGCACCATTTTGTAGTCAAAATAGGGCAACTCTACCTCTGTTAACATTCCTTCACCAATGAAACGATACCTTTGGAACCTGATTTAGGTTTTTGATATGTTTTTGGATGAGGTTCGGTTGCCACCATCTTTATTGATAATGTATACAGATTAGGATTTTTCCCTGACTGAGGCATTGTTGACCGGTGGTGTGTGGAAAATGGTGGTTTGATTGAATTGTGTCTTAAGACTGAAACTCCAGAAAAAACCTACTCCGAATCTGAGAAATCATTTTATCTATCCTCTGCATGTAACCTCACAGGAATGTCTTCCGAATGACTGTCCCAGCAGGTAACATAGCACAGATTTTTTTGTTGTTGTTTTAGGGACAAAAACAACTTGGTTAAGTTTAAGGATAATAAATACTTGATTAGGGTAATAGAAAGCTAACGGCTCCGGAACTGGTTTATGTCTCAATAATTCTGACTCTGTTGTATCGTCATGATGTCTCTCTAGTAATCTAGAACTACGTCATAGATATAAGTGACCAAAATGACTTTCTTCTATAGATTGGGCTCTGAGGTAGAGCAGGTTATCTATTGGCTTGGAAGGCTGGTAGTTTGGCATGCAGACTGTCTTTGGTATCAAACTATCCTTTGACAAGATAATGAACCCTGATGCATTCATTGGAGTGTGAATGTGTATCAATGTTAGACAGAAAGCACTTAGATATAAAAACAAAAAAATGCTTGTATGAAAGGGTGTGTGACTGGGTTACTGAGACATGCATAACATACTTTGAGTGCTCAAGTAGAGTAGAAAAGGGATATTTGAGAACCTGTCCATTTACCATTGGCTATGCTTGGGCGTAGAGATGAGGTGACAAGCTCAAAACCCCGGCCATAGCTCAGAGTAGATTTCCCTCTCGTTTGGATTCAGGGGAGTCAATTTATGTGGTTTGGATATCTGATCAGGGTGTCTTGTAGGTGCCTGGCACACCAACCATAGAAGTGTTGTAGAACCAGAAGTTGCTGGAGAGATTATATATCTAGCTTGAGAACAACAGGGCTTACCTCGTTGGTGATCCTAGGGGATCATCAAGGAGCATTGATCACAACTCTTTGAGAGATAATTTGCGATCTCGTTGGCATTTCTTGATCAGGTTTTTGGTTGTTTTTCAAAACCGGCTGTTACCAGGAGTTAAACTGGGATTTGGTACGTGGGAGAACTCTAAGACCCTGGTAGCATTGCAGTGTGAGGAATAGGAATTATTTGCAAATAAGTAACATAATAACTTTTTTAAATCAATTTTAGCAGACTTTTCTTTGAGTATGGGCTCTAACCACCAGACTTCTTCTGTTACTCCAATATTCACTGCTCTTTGTGGATTTATTCAATTGAATTTGGCAAGATATAAGTGAATGTTATGTTCCTAAACTCTACAAAGATAGTAAAAAAGATAAAATCCAGATGGTGAATCACTGTAAACTTTATCACAAAACTGGGAAGTAACCAGTGTAGACTGCACTAAACTGCCTAGTACAATATTGTCATGCAACCTATGAATAACACAAAACAAGACGTTTCCCATAATTCAGCAATTTCATCATTTATAGAACCAATATCTGGTTGAACACACTAAAATGAGAGAGGAGATCACATGCAAGATTTCATTAAATTTTATCATTATTAAATGTCACTTGCTGTGTTATCATCTTCCTCTCCCTGTGTTTGAAAAGTTGCATTTGAAATCACCCTGCACTTCAAAAAAACATGTTACTCCATTTACGTTTTACAGCTTTACCACAACTACACCTCTGCACCACGAACACGTCGCAGGAATGACAAGAAAAAGTATGCGTTGAGGCTGTAAGGAGGCTATGGGATGTCATTATTTTCTTTTTACTGAAAAAAGTATCTCCATGCCATCTCTGGAAGCAACACCTGGCTGCAGCACATGAAAAATAAACTCATTCAATAGTGATAAATGCATGAACCTGTCAGATTACTCATTAACCGAAGGTTTGCCTTTCTGGCCCACTTTAACCTCTTGCTGTTATGAGCATCTTGAGCTGGCTTATCCCAAACTGACTCAGTGATATTGAGATCAGGGCTCTGTGGATGCCATAATCTTCTCTGCATTGCTGTGTATGAAGATGGGTATCATTTGAGTCGTTGCCATCCAACAGAATACATTTTGGTTGAGAGGGAGGAAAGGTGGGGACTAAGAGTTATGAAGGATGAGGAACTTAATGAGCTCCAACTAATCCAAAGTTGAAGCTGAACTTGACCTCCTTTACTTTACCATCTCTTTATATTGTTATATTAGTACCTTCCTTCCACTGCAAATTTCCTTTCCACCCACCCGCTTCTTCCTTCCTTCTTCTCTTCCCCTTCCAATTAGACATTTACTTCCCAAATCCTAATCTCTAAAACATCGACGGAGGTTTTAGCCCCGGCTCCCTCGAGGCAGCTCTGCTTCTCGCAGCCACCTCTCCCTCTTTCCTCCCCTGCTTCACTCTGCCTTTTGTTCTGCATGATGAGGTCATGTTCGAACCATTTCTCTTTGGGACTTCGTGTGATACAAGCCCAAACAGAGGGAAGCCAAACCTCTGTTCACACATGAGATCAAGATAGTCAGGGGCATGTTTCCACACATTGCCTCTGGGTCTGCGACTGTATAGGTGTGTCTGTGTGTGAAGGAGCCAGAGGTTCACTCACGAGACCCGATCATTAGCTTGTTATTTTAATGATGGTAATGATAATGGATATGTAATAACTCTTTCATTAGATACTCGTTTCAGTTGTGTCATGCAAGAGGAATCCTAAACATACCTTAAAAGGACTTTAATTAAAGAAATACAGTGGGATTTCATATCAAGGATACAGAACACCACGTTCTACGAGTTAATGTGTTTCTAATGATTGTTTTATTTTTTCACAGTGATGCTATGAGATGTAAGAAATGCTTAGCCCATGCTATAGATGTGAGGAGAGCATTTACTCCGCTTTAGCTTAATCGACATTGGTTTACAGTTATTCTCATTTGCTTTGGAACCAGATGAAATGACGTTTCTTTGTGTAAGAAGTGTGCTACTGCTCTTTGCCTTTGTGACATAGTTAGCTATGACAACAGCTATGTGCTGCCCCAGGCAACTATCAAGTTATTATGCAGAATAGCTATAGATGGTCAGAACTGCATCATATTGCAACCTCAACCCAGCCATGAACTTGAACTGAACTGTTCACATACCGTAGAAGTCTAAAAGGTTTTCTGTAATTTTCCCGTGTAACAAAATACTGTCTTGAGTAACTCCTGAGATAATTTATCCAAACTCCCAGGGCTGATTTGGTAACTTATCGTCAGCTTGTAAAGTAAGGTTGGCTATGAACTCATAATCACCTAATTTTTAGAGTGCCACTAGATTATAGCTAGCTGGCTAACTATAACTTTCTTGTTACAAACTGTATGTCATCTATGTCAAACTGTATGTATATCAGTGTGGTCCATAACAACAGTAACAGCCAACATGGGAATAGCTGTGCAGCATGTACATTATATAGAAGTATTTTCAGTCCCATCAGCAAAGGCTTTACAAACATTTGTGAAAGAACTGGTCATCATAAGATCTCACTGAATTCTCACTGTCAATTCATGAAATCCCCTCCAAAGTAATATCACTGCCAAGTGGAAGTGTTCAGGAACCACAGCAACGCATCCATGAAATGACAGGCACTCAGCAGGGTCGCTGAGGGCTGAGGCGCATAATACGTAAAGTCACCAACGCTCTGCTGACTTAGTGACAGCCAAGTTCTAAACCTGCCCTATTATTAACATCAGCGCAAAAATAGTGTACCGTGAGCTTCAAGGCATAGATTTCCATAGCCATGCAGCTTCTGTAGGTCTATTTTGTCCCTATAATGTATCTTACCCCTGTTCTACAGCAGCTCCACTGGTTGCCCATAGAAGCCAGGATAAATTTTAAAATCTTACTTCTCACATACAAGTGTATCCATAAATCTGCTCCTTTATATTTGTGTGAC
>VUQR01030972.1:68594-82058 GCA_015108515.1 Hemichromis elongatus
CGTCCTCACGCCTTATTACTATGGGGAACAGAGCTTTCAGTCGCTCTGCTCCCCGGCTCTGGAACTCTCTTCCTCCAGCCATAAGAAATACTGACTCCCTCTCCATATTTAAGTCACAGCTCAAAACACATTTATTTAAACTGGCTTATTCACTTTAATGCTGATTCTATCTGTCGTCAAGCTCTGTTTTGCAATCAACTTATTTTATGTATTTTATGACTATTGTTCCTTTTATTCATTTTGTTCTTTGTAAGGTGACCTTGGGTCTTTGAAAGGCACCCCAAATAAAATGTATTATTATTATTATTATCTGGGAATGGTTGCTCCATCATAGCAATTGGGGGTTTTTTGGCCATCATAGTGAATATGATGGTATACCAGTCATTAATATACATGACAGATTTTATAGAATACTGCAACATAGTAGTGCAGGTACAGATGTATGGTAGGCAGGATTTGTACCCAAATGCAGGACTTGGGAGACAGAACATAAACTCAAAATGCAGCATTGTAATGCCAAAATACAAAATTCCAAAGTAATAGCAGACCAGGAGCAAGTAATCCAAACACTGAGAATCTTTGGAAAAACATATAACAATGGGACACACAAGATGAAGGATGACGAAGCATGGATGGGGGAGAGTAACAGGGACACAATAGCTTAAACTTACCGACCTGACATAGAAAGACAAAAAAAAAAAGAGACAAACACGGTTTCAAGACCGAAGGAACAGAATGGGATGAAAAACGGGAACTAACAAATCTTTTATCGTCTAATGTGAACTAAAGGCACTGATAACAAAAGATAAATAGGTACAAATAAATTCAAAATAAGACCATTAACAGGAGATCATAAACGATACAGACTTAAACATAAATCACTTCTTAAAACCAGAACAAATGACAAAGCCACAAAAACTCACGACTCTGTGTCCAAGGGACCAGACTGATTTACTGATCTGGTCATAAACTAAACATTTCCAAACATCACACTCACTGTGAAGTTAAGTTCTAATCTCTATTAACATTCAATATATAGAAAACTTAGCTGTTCTATTTTTTATTAAACCCTGCAGAAGATTCCCAAGATTCAAAAAAGGCCTGGAATGCCACAAAGAGCCCTCTCAAGCCACTCACAGGTTCTCCACTTTAAAAGACACTGTAGATATGTATGCATCAAACCCCGTGTGTCTGCACGTTCAAGGTCTTTCGAGTTATACTTTTTTTTTTCTTTTAAGAAACATGCTCAAGTTGTAAACAGAGGAGACGAGACAAGAATGAAACCGCGGCAGTGATATTGACTACTCAGTGAATAGTTTTGTGAACTTTTGGTGTAACGACACACAGATGATGGATCATCAGCAGACACAATCTGAAGTACCCAAGTCATTTTCATCTTTTTTTTTTAAGGCACCTTTGTATACAATTCAGTGATGACGCTTGCAAAGAAGTTGCTTTTTATTATTGCATTCGATGCAGAGTTTGAAAATATTAAGAAGCATCTTTGAATGTAAAATGACTTTTTTCCCCCCCTCAACAGTAAACAGTGGTGTGGGCCTAATGTTGCCAGTACAAAGCAGCCAGTCTTAGTCTTGTAACATTGTAACTTGTCCTTCTATCCCTGCACACACCTAATAAAGCAGACTGCTCCCTTTTGTTGTGCCCTTGTCCTCCACCCCCACGTCCCACAAGGCCACTCACTGGGACCCATAAACACTTGGTAACACATGTAGCTCTTGAATGAAGTGCAAAGTCATTGCCTCTGAGTAATAGGTGTTCTCTCTCGCTCTCTCTCTCTGGCTGCCTATAACATTTCGTCAAGTCTTTACTGTGGTTTATTTGCTGTGACTTTCTTCCCACAGCAGAAGAAATGAGCAGAAAGGGTTTGTCATCTTTACATTTGGACAGTCTTAGGGATGACAGCATGCATCACTGTGATTTTTAAAATTAAGAGCAAAAACGCAATTTCTTGGCCTTGTCGACGCATTTCTAGCAAGCTGTAGCTTGTAACGCTACATAGAGCGCAGGTGCAGTAATTTATTAACCGTTCAACCGTTCTCTTTTTTTAGCAGCCTATCTTGATTAGAATGGCAACAGACTGACAGGGAAACAGTAAATATTTACCTATTTGTTATTTAAAGAAAAAGATTGGTGGAGTAATGTGAGCAGCACCCACTTCTGATTAATACTATTTTTACACCTGTAACCATGGGGATAACATTTTTGTGTATCAGCCTCTACGTGCGATGCCGGTTTTGTTTTTGTTTCCACACCTCAACAGCTGAGGGCTCCTGCTGCAGAAAGAATGAAGAGGGTTGAATGAGTAAAAAAAAAAAAAGCTTAACAGTAATGAGACACGAGAATGGCTTCAAGCTAGACTCACCTTGAGTTGAAGACTCTGACGGATGAAAACAGTGAAGCTGTTTCTGGGCTGTGTGCACCCTGACACGGTCTTCTGTTAAGCTCGAGGCTTTCTCTTGTGGCCCCTGCTTGTTCTCCTTTTTCTTTTTTTTTTATTTTGGAACTGGCATCTCAGCCTTGGAAGCTACGAAGATTAAAAATGCATGCCTCTGCCTGTCTCTTGTAAGAGCAAATACATGTTAGCAGTGCAACTTTATTTCACTGTAGGCGATCACCATTTTCATATCACTGACACTTAACACATTAATGAGATGTTGGAAGCGTTTGGGAGCTGTGGATGACTGCATGGGTGTTAACGCCTCCCCTTAAATCCCCGATGTGGTGCTTGGCAGAGAGCTGAGACAGCGCCTGTCACGTCATTTTGGATGTGCTGGCGGGTGGTCCGCCAGTGTGTGCAGGTCAACAGAGATGTGGACTGCTGTTTGTCTTTTCACACCACCTCTCCAGCGCTCCACCGGGAATCCTTTGTGTTCTGATTCAAATGCTTCAAACTTAAAATGACGCAATAACACAAATACATCTTAATGCCATCCGAGACCTTGCTATTATCGAGACAGACGTAGGGTCATTTTTTATTTAGCCTCTGATTCTGAGACAGACATAAAATCATTTTTTATTCAGCGTCTGAATCTAGAGCAGTGGCTAGACCAATAGACCACCTCACTTACAGCCCGGAAGAGGCAGAAAGAGACCCAAGTTACACTTACTTCATGTGTCTTGGGTGGGTTGCATAGCTATCCAGTTTCTGGATTTCTAAAGAGAGCCATCTCAGGAACTGTTATCAAAGAGTTTTCGAACCATTAGCTGCACCAGCTGTCAAGATGCTCAAAAGATGCTGGACGATTTATTGTTTGTCACTGGTGACTTGAATAGCACTTTTATGTCATTTTTCTAGTTTAACTCATCACTCACAAAGTGTTTTAGACTTAAGGCCATACATACACATTTAAATCACTAATTAAACTATTATGCATGACTGTGGGAGGAAGCACGAGTACCTGGATGAGACACAGAGACATGCGAAGTCCACACATAAAGGCCTGAGGCTTTGAGGCGACAGTGCTAACCACTGCATCAGAGTGCAGTCCAGTTTTTTAAAAGTGACAAAGTCCATATTTGGAAACTTTGTAAAGAAGATGATAGATTAACTCAGTATGTTTGTCAGCCAGAAGACTGCAGTCCATGTTTCAAGTTTCAAGTTTTACTGTCATATACAGATAAACAGTGAAGCCACATTTATTCATGAATTTAAGACAAGTTGGTATTTACAGTTTGTGCAAAACAACAAATCAGAGAGGATCCGCTGCGTCTTCCTCATGCACCGCTATGTGCAGAGATCCTGCATGGCTGGCAGTTCAATCCTGGTAATGCGCTGTGCTTATCTCACCACCCACTGCAGAGTTTTGCAGTCCGGAGCATTACAGCTGCCGTACCAGGTGGTGATGCAGCCAGTCAATCCAGTGGTGCATCGATAGAAGTTTGTTAGTATTCTGGGGTTCATGCTGAATCTTCTCAGGCATCGCAGGAAGAAGAGCCTCTGCTTTCGTCCAGCTTTTGACGCTTTGTGTTTGTTTCACATAGTTTTCATTTGCTGATTCGTTTTGCTTTCACCCACTGGTTATGCACTAAAGCTACTTGATTAAGGCCTAGTCCGCACGTAGCCGGGGATTTTCAAAAACGAATATCCGCCCCTGAAAAAACTTGCGTCCACACCACCTCGTTTTTAAAAAAAACTCCGCCCACACATAACCGCATAAGGGCATTGTTAAGCACATTGACATGCCAGACCTGTAGGCGGCAGTAGTTCCCCGTATCCTATCCAGTCAGGTTAACTTTTTGCCTTCCTGCTTACGTTCAACAAAACATGAAACGTAACAACAAACAAGCAAAAAGCACTTGGACAACTGATAACGTGAGCGCAGCTCTGAGGGCGTCCATGCTGTAGTGCAGACACAGGTCACAAACCTGACGTCAGCATTTGTGTCGCAGAAAGTGATGTCGCAGATCCTAAAACTCCGGTTATGTCTGTCCACACGTAAACGCTGAAAACGGAGAAAACGCAGATCTTCACTTTGGCCAGAATTTTTAAAAAGATCCGTTTTCGTGCCACAAAACTGCGTTTCCGTGTGGATGACAGGCCGAACCGCAGAAAAATATCTTCGTTTTGGGAGATCCCCAGCTATGTGTGGACAGAGTCTAATAAAACACTGTTGTTGTTTTTTTGTTTTGTTTTTTTTACAAGCATTAATACATCACGAGTAGTGAATGAAGAAATTTGTAGTCTTACATTTATTATCTTAACCTTTGTATGTAAGGGCACCTTGCTCGTATCTGTGACACATCAGGGACTTTGTCAAAAGGGAGTATTGCTGATCTGGATGTGACTGAAGGCAGATCTTGATGAATCAGACTACTGATTTTGTCAACACAGAGTTATACAATGTAAAAGAGACTCCAACAGCTGAATAGCTATAATGAGAGCCTCGTATGGGCACATTCACAGCTCGGGGACTCTCTGCTCTTGATTCTTGAAATTCTCTTGACAATGAAATGTAAAAAAAAAAACCAAAACAGTCATTTCAATTAAGTACTAGAGAGTAAGAGAAGAGCTGAAAAAGATCTGTGAGTATTTTATATGTAATATTAAAGAGAGCAATATTATTAAGATGCTTGTTGCCATGAAATGAGCTGAGCAGTATAAAAGTGGAGAAATGAGCTTGGTATTTCAGAGTGTGGAAGGGTTTGGGTATTTGTCAAGTTGGCACTTAAGTGCAGACAGCACATATCTCCCTGTCAGCAGTGGCAGTGTTTGTTTTGGATACTGTCCATATTAAATAGATATGTCCAGCAGCCAGATTTTCTTGACAATTAGTGACATGTACGAATTTTCTTTGGCAGTACACCAACTATTTTTGTTTTTGTAACCTCAACCGAAATAGCACACAGATTTCTTCTCAATCCTCCCCATAAAAAGATAGGCTGCTTTGATAACAGCGTGCAAAGCAGTACAAAGTTTCATCCTTTGTGGCAGCTAATCCTTATACCAGCACAGTTGCTCCGTCTCACTGCTACATCAGTCGTAACTCAACACACCCAATAAAAAAAGGGCTCTGCTAATGTTTAAAGGCGCAGTCTGGAGACAATGGTAATATAATACCAGCAGTAACATGGATGCTGGCATTGCTGGAAGTGGTGCCAGAGCGGATAAACTGCCTCATAACTGCTGGGAAAAGCCATTCATCTCTAGGGCTGGCAAAAGGACGCTGCTTTTGACCATAGGGCGGAGGATGGAAACCATGCAGGAATTTCAGTCCGTAAACTGGCATGATGGACAGTGGTATGCTCTCTAAGGGCAGTGCCCCTGAGCAATCCAGGGGTGATGGTCAAGAGAAGAATGCAGAGGTTGTGCCAAGGAGTCTTGGTGGCGGTGAGGTTTCCACACCACAAACCTCTCCAGGCATGTCTGTTGGGGGTGAGAATGACCTCTCATCCCTTTGTTGACCATATATTAAAATGGCCATATAAAATCAAAGACGGTGAGGTCCTTTAAGACAGATTACGGTAACAGCACCGCTGTACAGGGTTCACAATAAGTATCTGAGGGTTTTATATAATTTGTCATGAACAGAAATACACACTGCACAACTATTTCCATGCCCCTTTCCTTTCTTCAATATGAGGAAATCACTCCGGAGATACTTTGATATCACACGCAGAGTTAAATGTCATCATCAGGGGTGAAGGAAGTTATTATTTCCTGGAAATAATATCAGTGTTTTCCTGAGAGAGTTAGGATTCTCACAATGAAGGGCATGTGTGTTTATTTTTGACAGCTATTCATAATGCATCTGTTTTGTATTCTTGTTATTATGTGTGTGCTATGTGTGCATATTTTTTTAGCGTAACTTTTTTTCCCAATTGAATTCAGTTGAATTAAAAAAAGAAGAAAAAAAACAATGAGGCCAGTAACCACAAATCAGAAACGTGCAGCTAGAGATGCCTGCAGAAAGGCACAAGCGATAAGATGGAGGGGAAAAGGCTCTGCACACTGCAAGACTAAAAGATTGTATCAGTGCAAAGATAGGGAGAAGAGAGATTTCCCAGGAGCCCGTGTCTGTAGCAGCATAGCTAAGAGGGGTTCAGGGTCACATCTGCAGTTAAGAGTTCACCAGAGGACTACATCTGTGTCACACTCATGATGAGCGATATCGTTATATTAAGCATTTAATGGCTGGTCTCTTTAGTATTTGAGTATGAAGTAGAAGTATTTGGAAATATTTGAGCAGTTCTTGAACTCAAATCCATGTATAAATCCTCGGGTTTCTTTCGTGTTCTTTAGGCAAACGATTTATTGAAAATACTGAAGAGACCCTGAAGTCTCCTCCTGATTGTTTTTTCACAATTCAACTCTCGTCACAAGTGAAGATGAATAAAACTATGTTAAGTATAGTCTAGATTCTAATATGAACAGACTGCCATGACCGCTATGCGACCGGCACTGTTGAGTAGAGGTCAGATGATATCTATTTTGTTTTCACTGAGTCAGCAGATCTGATTCAGATCTCAGTTGGACTTGAGTCACGAGGAACAGGATGGTTTTTCTGTCATCCTGCCTTTTCCCAACCTACGTCACAGGATGGGCTAAGCAAGTGCATCCGAACACGTCTCTGTTAACACAGGACATCCCCGTGTGACCTAACAGTCTTATCGAAATAAGTCACAAGGTGAGATCTTCTACTACAAAGACTGAGTTACATTGTTTTAGAAAGGCAGGGAACATGTTAAACTTATGACCCTTTGGTTTCTTTCTGTTTTTCTGTCCTCTACATCCTAAATTGCATTGCACTGTGGCGCAGTGGCTAGCACTGTTACCTCACAGGAAGAGAGACTCCACCCCTGTTCAATTACAGGGCCTTTCAGTTTGGAGTTTGCGTGTTCTCCCGGTGTCTATACGGGTACTCTCTGGATACTCAACGGGTCAACTGTTGTTTAGCACATCCATAACACTGATTTAAGCGTAGATAAATGAATATTATTGCAATTTCAACCAGGTTGAGCATGTCAAAGAAATAAAAATGTTAATGTGAGCCCAAACTTTGGCCCACTTACTTGTCTGAATTCTGTATAATATTGCAATTAAGAACCACTGGAAACAGAGCTCCAGATTACATGTCAAAGTTGCCATTTTGTTTTCCAGCTCCATCCAACACACTGCAGGCTTACCTAGTGCTTTCAAAATGGCATATTGCATTACTAAACATCCCCAGAAGGTGTAATTACAAGATAATTACACGCATTACATCAAGACCAACCCAGTATGTAATTGAAGTCAAACCAGAGAACAAACAGCTAAACAAGCATTTCCGTCCCTATCACAACAGCAGTCCTTTAATTAGAATTACTGTGATCCAAATCTCTGAGGTATGTTCTTTTCTTCTGTTACAGTAGAGCATAGTTGTTGCGTGCGTCTCACCCCTCCACCCACGCACACCTCCGCCGCTCATGTGAGAACTGTTACTCTAACCCAATTAATTGAGGTGCAAAAAACCTTTACTAATGTAAACGCCCCATCCACGCAATCATTTCCTGCTCCTGTCCTCTGACTGAATTAACTTCCCTTTGTGATTTCAGCAGTTTCACCAACATGGGCAGCAGAAGGCCAGCCATGCAGCACACGCCTGTCAGCAGGGCACTGTGGTTTGTTTTGTTTCTTAAATTCAAGACATCTGAAAATATGAAACCTGAATCATGTTTTAACCGGGACTCCTGCTAGCTTCCCTTAATGGGGCAGTAAATTGTTTAATTGCATTTATAAAAACGCATTACAAACCTTGTTCTCCTTAAATGCCCGTGGTCCAAGGGCAAGTTTATTTTGTCAAAACAAGCTCATAAATATAATGTGCTGAAGTCTGTTAAGCTTAGTTACTTCTACTTGAAGTTGATATTTATTGAAAAAAGAAAGAAAGAAAGAAAGAAAGAAAGAAAGAAAGAAAGAAAGAAAGAAAGAAAGCATCACGTTTGCCACAAAGGGATGCTTATGCTTACTCTCTAAGTGTACTTTGTGACTCTATAATCATTGTCATTATACCACTTGTCAAGAACACATTTTCTTTGTTATGGGAGAATGGTTTCAGTGATACCTCGAGGAGAAGATAATGTGTGTATCTATGTATGTTGCAATTAGCTTCAAGAAAAATCTGGTATTTAATAAGAGGATCACACTGAAATCATTGCACTAAGTCATTTATGGTGGAGCGGTTAGCCCTAAGGTGGTAGGAAGTACTGGGGTTGCTGTTTCTTAAGAGACCTGATAGCTGGAAAACTGGAGTACTTTTTATGGTTTCATAATGAATTTGTTCACCTGTGCGTGCGTCCTGTGAAGTGTAATTATTGTTGCATCTGTGTTAAAATGTTATGTGTAAGCCAGTATACTTTTCTCAGCTGTGCAGACCAGTTCAGTTCAGTTTTGCACGCACTTCAGCACCGCCAGTTTCAAGGCCCTTCCCACGCTCTGGTTAGCCTTGTTGCCTAACAGTAAGAAGATTCCTGGTTGGAGCCTACAGCCCAGCCTTTCTTGGTGGAGTCTGCACGTTCCCTTTCTGGTGTGTGGGTTCCCTCTGTGTACTCCGGCTTCCGCCAACAGTCCACAGATATGTACGTTAGGATAACTAGTGATTCTATTTGCATGGTTGCCTGTTTCTACATATATATGAGTTCTTGTATTTTTGTTTGCACTTCACCCATTGTTAAAGCACAAACTATAGTTATAGGCACTGCATGAAGTTGGTGGCAAGAGATATTGTGACCTATTTTTTCTAATGCAAGAGGTGAGAAGGTGAGATGAGATTTGGTGACACACAGGAGGATGAGTTTGGGAGAGCGACACAAAGTCAAAAATGGAACAGTTTCATTTGTAAAGGGAACAACTTAAACAGAGGAAGAGCGCGTTGGAGAGACAGTGAGAGAAATGATGAGTGAATGATAGAACAAGAAAGATTTTGGAAAAAGCACCCGAGCTTCCCTGTGGACCCCGAGTTTGGCCGCTTTGTATGAAATGACTTCACACAAAACACCTGAATACACAGATTCACACACAAGCCTGGCTGGAGCTTCAGAGCCGGAATATTCGACACACTGCCTGCTGACATCACTACAGCTGGTGTGAATTTAGCTGAAGGTACACTACGGCTGCCTCAGGCAATCTGAATACAGTTTACTCTTGTAAACTAATGCAGTATTAAATGGACCACAGTTTTTCCTATCAGTGATAATCTGTAGGGTTTCATAATTCATTTGTTGCCACCAAAGAGTGAAATCTAATCAAATATTCATTTCATTTTCAATCTTTCCATTATTTTATACAAAATTCTGCACTTATCACTACTTGGACATGTCAAATCCTCAAATCATTCACTGAAAATTGGCAGGGCTCATGAGCCTCGTTTATAAACAAACTTTATTTTCCCTTGCTCTGTCAGACGTTTTCCACTGCAGGGATAGATGGTTATAATGAGAGTTCCAGCATCCAGCTATTTTTAAGGTTAGAGACAGGCTGTTATTGCACTGGAGGTAGCGAGGCCTTTGGGGTGGTAGATTATTCCACAGACCTGCACTCCAGACTTTATGGGTCTGAAAATAACTGTCCTACCTATCCCTCCCAATGCTTCCCCCCATGGTAATCACAAAGTGCAGCCATCCATAAACGAATGTGGTATCTGCTTAAACTGTCATCTCACCAATATTAGGTGAACTCAAGTTCAGATAGAAGAGCGAAAACAAGTCAGATGTCTGGCATCATCATCTAAGAATCTCCAAATCTAATTTGTTATTTTCTGCCTCACTTATATGTGCCTAAATGGAAAAAAAGTGTAAAATGTATAAATGTGCACTTTGGTTTTTGACCAGATGAATGATTCATCAGAAGAACCGTTTGCATTCTTCTTCTACCAGGCTTATTGTTTGCAGTCGTCCTAACCATATTAGCAGCTTAGTGACATCAACTGTTACTGGTGACATCAACCAATATAAAAAAAGACTAGAATAAATTAGATAAGCAGAGGCTCTTAGCAGAGGATCTACAGCATCAAGAATGCCCGAAAGACCTACTTTTGAGCAACTTTAACAAACAGACAAACTGTGATGACTGGAAGGGTCAAAGCAAAAACTGCAGCTTTTGTGGGGTGTTTCCAGTCTGCAGTAGTCAGTATCTTTCAAAAGCATTAAAGGAAAGAACAGTGATGAACCAGCAACAGGATCATGGGTTTCCAAGCCTGAGGGAGAGCGAAGGCTGGCCTGTGTGGTCCGATCCAACAAGCAAGCAGCAATATTTCGAATTGCCAAAAAACCTACTGTTGGTTCTGATAGAAAGGTGTGTATGGTTGTGTACGGGGCTCCATAGCTGTTTAACATTGGGTAACATTCTGCTGGGAAACCTTTGGTCTTGCCATCCATGAGAATTTTACTTTGACACCTACCTAAGCATTGTTGCAGGCCATGTACACCCTTACATGGAAACAGTATTCCCTGATGGCTGTGGCCTCTTTCAGCTGGATAAAGAGGATCACAACAAGTGTCAGGGGTTGACTTTGCATCCAAATTTCCCCGATCTTAATCCAATTGAGCATCTGTGGGACGTGCAGATGATGATGCTCCACATCATGACATTTAGGACTTAAAGGATACAGATAGGAACAAAAATATTTACGTTATTATAAATATCAACAGTATTTTTTTTTTTTTATCAATTATCTTCCAACATTGGGGCCTGTAGGAGAGGAAACAAGCACCCCAAGCTTATGCTGCATGTGTGCCTTATGTGCATTAACTTTGTGGCAAACGCTTTAGAAAGCACAAGTGGAAATCTATAAAGTCTGTTTATTCCGACATTAAGCAACAACAGAGACTGAAGGAGACCCCCGAAGGAAAATAAGATACACCTGAGCCAGTTGACCAGTTCATGACAACACACACATGTCAGAAGGCCAGTATGCTTCCTCAACAAAGTTAGAGCCAAAAAAGAAGAAAAAAAGAAGATTAAAACTTCTTGCTGTGTAAATACAAATAAGTAGTACTTTAGTAAGGAGTGAAAAGGTTTGCAATAATGCAGAAATATTGCTTAGTATTTACAGTGAGGTTCTTAATGGAGGTGTCAGTGACATACTCTGGGTGTGGTGTAACTTACATAGATTTAAAACAGTAAAGCAGTTAGAGAGTAGCCTCAAAAGTCTCTCCAGCTGGTGTGGTCTGAGCATTCACATTCACGTGGGAGAACATGAAACCAGCAGGGCTCTGATACCGTCTCTTTGAAATCTTTCCAGCTGCCTTGTCGTGCTGATGGCCATCAGAGTGAAACAAAGGCCTTGCTTCTGTGTTTGCTTGCGGGAAATGGCACCTGCTGTTTCTCATTTCAGATGTAATTCACGTGCTAGACTCAGAACCAAGCCCATCCCATTAATTCGGTTTATTTTAGGAAAGCTTCAGGAGTTTGACCCCAATTCACTTAAGTTAGGTTCTGATTATATGACCCCTTTTATTTACCAGGCTGAAAGGTTGAGTGTGGCTTAAACGGATGTCTGTCCATCACTTCATTAAACAAGGATACCAGTCAGATTAACCTTTGTAATGGTATGTTGCTAAAGGTCAAAGGATAAAGAGGCTTTTTTGAGAGGCTTTAGCGCTAACGCTGTAAAATTCCCTTTTCCTTCCATTTGCACTCAAAATTTAACATCATTACTGACAGGTGACTGTACCCTTATTACAAGAAAACATCATGTGAGATTCCTTAAGTTTGTTTGAGTCACAGTATAAACAACATAACGGTATAATTATGCATCCGGCCTATTACCTTGAAAAGTAATCAACAAGCTCCATTTTCTGCCATCCGTAGCGGGGAAGAGATTCTCTTTGTTTGCATGTGGAAATGGCAATTTAAACAAACAGGTAACTGACCACTGTCTCCTTACCCTTGAAATCTGTTCAACATTTAAAGGTATTTTCAGTAATGTTTTCCACCTGCAAACTTGGGCTTTATAGTATATGTGCCTTAATAGATCACTACTTTGTACAGTGCCGTACACGTTATACAAATTTAGGCGCGCTGTTAGAAATCTGCTCTATAATCATTTTTTAAGAAATTTTATTATTTTTTAAAGTGATTGAAGATTAAAAAGTATTAGAATTAACCCTACAAAGCATTCAGTGTCATGCGTCGTGTTCTTCTGTTTACCGTACAGTAGACTCGCCTTATCTTGGGTGAGGCTTGGATAAAACAAGGGAGCACAGATTAATAGTATTCCTGTCCTGACAACCGTTAACAACATCCTGACAACATAGATCACATCTATGGAACGTACTACCTAACTGTCCATCAACCGAGAAACCAACGGTCACCATGACCATTCTTTTTGCAGTTCAAGCAGTCAAATTCTGTCACGGTCTGTGTGGCAGACCGTGGGTGAGGTGGGGAAGTAGGACCCAGGCGCGAAGCTCTGCATTTACAGTGGGTTTATTTACAGTGAATGTGAAGATACAACAACAATAAAATCCCCGTGCGCTCCCGACTCCCGTGACGTGTCCTTCTCCAGCACTCGTGCTCCGTGTCTCCGCTCCCCGGTGTCTGAGCACCCCGTGCTCACTGCTCTCTGGTCTCCACACCTCTCCTGGGAAGCACACACACAAAACAGACCTTAGCATACACCAAAATTCTGCAGCAGACTCACAAACTTGCTGGAGACACTGACAGGTAGTCACGCAATGATCCAGCGTTGGAGAGAGCTCCACCACAGTCTTAAATGGCTTCTCCAACGAGGCTTGATCAGCTGCAGGTGTGAGAGGTCTTCAGGTGTGGCCAACGACCTGGCAGGGCCACACCCACAATGACTGACAGTGCCTGACACAGACACACCCACACAAGCACACACACAGACACACACACGGACGACAGGGAAAGCAGCAGCAGAGCAGGAGACATACAAAATATAATAGTCCAAAACTGCACACGGACTCTGGGTCACTCAGACCCAGGTCCGTGACAGCCGGTGTATC
>VUQR01030976.1:0-14778 GCA_015108515.1 Hemichromis elongatus
GTTTTCTGCCACACTTTTTCCTTCCCACAGACTTCCCACTGAGATGCCTTGATACAGCACTCTGGGAACAGCCTATCCGTTCAGAAATTTCTTTCTGTGTCTTACCCTCTTGCTTGAGGGTGTCAATGATGGCCTTCTGGACAGCAGTCAGGTCGGCAGTCTTACCCATGATTGAGGTTTTGAGTAATGAACAGGCTAGGAGTTTTTAAAAGCCTCAGGAGTCTTTTGCTGGTGTTTCGAGTTAGGTTAATAGCTCGTTTAGTGAACCTTTTCATGTATATGCTAATTTTTTGAGACAGGAATTTTGGGTTTTCATGAGCTGTATGCCAAAATCATCAATATTAAAACAATTTAAGGCTTGAACTACTTAAGTTGTGTGTAATGAATCTAAAATATATAGAAACTCTAATGTTTATCAGTACATTGCAGAAAATAATGAACTTTATCACAATATGCTAATATTTTGAGAAGGACCTGTATAATAATAATAAAACATATATAAATGTAAATCATACATGAAGTAGATAACGTAAGACTCTGGCACTGTTTGAGGATATATTATTATTATTATTATTATTATTATTATTATTATTATTATATGATTAAAGGAAACTAAAGAGCTGTGAGCCAACTGCTGCTGCTGCAACAGTTTGAAAATAGAGGTTGGGCTAAAAATCCCAAAACTAGCCCCGCTCTGATAAAACTCGTTTGGTTTCAGTGTGTGAGACGTCAGCAGTAACGCTCATAAAACGTCACGGACGGCGAGTTCCACCTGTTCAATGACTGCGGACTTTGTACAGCAAAGAGAACAGCAGATCAGGAAAACCACAGCCCTGCTGTGACTAAGTGACAGACCGAGCTCGATCCCGAAACCCCACAAACCAACATCGCGCTCAGTTAACACAGCTCGTCTTTATTTAGCCGCTTAGATAGGACCGGTCTGTTCACCTCAAGCTTCAACTGGAAAAAATCACCCAGAGAGTACAGATTACATAAAGACGCCTGTGGTTTCATGTAGATTACATTATTTTTACTGTCAGTAATTTTCTTAAAAAGACTCATAAATCCAAAACATTGTGGTAAATTCTGTCCTGGTTCTGCTGTGGACCTTTAAATTACCACCCAAATCCACATCCACTGACTGAACATGACATCCTCTCCAAGCTGAGATTCCCAAACACCAAAATATGATGTAAAACTTCTTCAGTTTTTAATTCTAATCTCCCTTAGACCTCATTTGTTGTCACGCTGAAGCCTCTGTGGGTAAAACGACCGCTTCAGTGATTCTTCAATGACCATTTTTAAACACTGCGTCTACACTTAAATAAAACCTAACAAGTAAATAAATCCAAGAATAAACAGTTACTGAATTCAGGAGTAAAATGGTAAACAGGACTGGGATCAATTACAGCCTGATTTCAGCTCAGTGTGAGAGTCTTTCTGTTCTGTGTGGTCACGTTAGTCCCTCGTTTCCCGCTCTCGGTCTGGCCGTGAGAGCATCTCCTCGCACTGAAGCAGAAGAAAAACAAAAATAACTTTCATGTTACTGCGAGTCCAAGAAAAGCTTCCCAACAAGCGTCACGCCAAATATAAAGGGACAGAGTTTTCAGTCACTGTGAAGACAAACACGTCTGCAGACGCTGCCAAAACTCCTCCATACTGACGGCTCTTTGCCGTTAGCTTCCTCTGCTCCATGCTATGTTAGCTTAATAAACACAGAGCTTCATGGAGTGTAATGGATAATTGGCAGGTTCTCTTGATACCTGATCCAGCTTTCCGAACCAACCTATGACCAATATCTGATGACAATATCAGCCATCATCTAACTAGACGTGCATGCTGAGTGAAATCTAACATTTGTAACCAGCTAACAGCTGGATTTGTGTTCATACTAAACACAAAGTGAAGTTCTCATGGAATGAGACTGAAGGTACGTCACTTTTCCTTCACAGCTCAGATTAAACGTGCAGATTTTGCTCCGTGTTGCCAGGACAGCGCCACACGGCCGCTGCATCCGTTATACGAATCTCCCGTCCCACCAGATTCCAAAGGCGCTCCGCCGGACTGAGATCTGCTGACTGTGGAGGCAATTTGACTACCGTGAACTCGTCATCACGTTCAAGAAACCAGTCTGAACTGATCTGAGCTTTGTGGCGTGACGCACGGTGGTCACAAATGGATGAACGCGGTCAGCAGCGATGAGCAGGCAGAGTTTAGATGAAGCTCAGTTTGTACTCAGGGGCCCAAAATGTAGCACGAACACCATCCCGAACCTCTGATACGAGGCAGGATGGACCCATGCTTTCACGATGTTTACTTCACATTGTGACCCTACTATCTAAATGCTGCCTCATAAACCAAGACTGATCAGACCAGGCAACGTTTTCCAATCTTCTTTCCAGTTGGATTACATTAGCTAGACTGGAATAACAGTGGACAGCCCCGGGTCAGGCTAAACTCTGGATCTAAGGCTTGTCCAGCAGCAGACAGCTGTTCCATAGAATTCCGTAACGGTTTGGATCTGGTGGCAAATATAAACCCCCTGGCACCGAGCAGAGAACATATTCTACTTTATTAATTGTGCTGCTTTTCTAATAATAGTGGAAACAAAGAAAGAGATGTGCCTGAAACAAACAGGAAGTGATAGCGTTTCCCTTCCCGATTATCTCCTGCTGGTTCATCTGGTCTCCACCCTGGTCGCCGTCCTATTTCCATGTCAGGAAGCAGGTGAACAGCAAACAATGTTTGTGAAACACACGACGAGCGACCCGCTGTAAAAACCAACGTCGCTGTGTTCCACAAGCAGGAAACCACAGCGGGTGACGCCAGCGTTAGAAAAGCTCTGAAATGTTTCACATTGATTTTCACTGGTATCAGTGCAGGAGTCACACAAACAGATCAAAGGTACATGGAAAAAGACACATGTAGCTACGACTGACCGTTCACCAGTTTATCTGTCACGTGTGCTTAAAATAAAACTATCTATGCTGTCCTGCACCGCACACTGACACACAAACAGGAAGTGGCAGGTTGACTTTCAGCTTGTGCATGCACGTGGGAATAATTTCACAGACACAACAGCCTTCATACAGCCTGCTGTGAGAGCGCACAGAGAATCTGATCTGTGATTCACCCGCACGTCGTTCTCAGGCCAGCATCGGCGCTCTCACCCGTCACATAGCTTAAGCTACTTCATGACTCAATAACTACGACACAGGAGACACTGCAGGGCCGAGGCCGAGGTATGCAGGAGGAAGATTCAATAAGGAAGCGTTCGTCAACCACAGCTGCAAACCTAAAGGTTTTATTCTGTCTGATTTGAGTAAGCAGCCACTGTGGACTCACCTCACCAGCAGAGTCAGATCTGGAGCATTCAGGGGTGGAAATATGTCCCAGCAAATTCATCCCGAACTCAGACCGTGCAATGCTCAGAGAGCTCCAGCTCAGACTCGACAGGCCTGGGTTACCACGTGAAAGGTTAAAGTTCATGACAGCTCGAGCAGAAAAAGACTGAACAAGGAGAAAGCCTCCTCTCTCTAAAAGAACACAGCAGCATGGTCAGGTCTGAACAAAGCTAAAACTCCCGCAGCAGACGAGCCCAAAGCGAGAGGTCTGTCCATGTTTGGAGCAAACAAACACCTCAGAGCAGCTGTCAGCACAGTGAAGCAAGTCCCAATGAGAGTGAAGGAAACCGGTGATTAAAACATGACCTGGTAGTAAGTGCATTAGTTGGTCACGTAGGCGACCAGAGTCGAGAATCTCCACTAGTGACCATCCATCAGCCTCAAAGCGACGCACGGCAAATGAGCCGCTTCCAGTGTGGCTGCAGCTTAGAGCCCTTTAGAGCTCGACTGTCTGGTACAGTGAATTATGGGTAAATTAAACCTTCTCAATACCAATGGAAAGGAGAACGCATTCCTGAACAAGATCCCGAGATACTTAATCTGCCTCTCCTCCAACCCCGAGAAAGCAGTCCGCCATCATCTCACCAGTCGACACCTTCACGCAGGGTTGAAGGAACTTCAGGCCTCGAGGGCCGGTGTCCTCATCCAACACAGCTGATTTAAGTGGCTAAACGACCTCCTCAACATGTCTTAAGGTTCTCCAGAGGCCTGGTAATGATCTAATCGTGTGATTCAGGCGCGATGACCCAGGGTGCAGTTCCCCACCCCTGCCTTTCTCTTGAACTCTTTCCCTCTTAAAGATGGCCTCCCCGGTACTCTTAATGATGCAGTCAGTATATATCAATAAAGTCGTAGTCTCATGATCATTTGATGATGCTGACGGGTTTCTTCTTCTTGTTTTCCCGAGGGTAGCTGGACCAGCACAGAGCACCCTCGCTAACGTCTGACACAAACCAGGTTGTTTTGTTCCATAAACAGCCTGAAATGTAACAGAAACTCCATCATTTCAGAAAAAAGCTTCAAGGATAACTCCTACTCCCCCTTCAGGGGGTAAAAAGGTCAAGTTTGGTAAAGATTAAATGTGATTGGAGAATGTGGTGTTTGTTCTGTGTGGTGTTTTCACAGCTCCAAACCCCAGAGCTCCTTATTAAAAGCTTAAAGTGAGAGCTATATCTGCCAGCTGTTTGGTATTCACACGCCACATCTGCAGACACTGCTCATCAGAGACAGACACAATGCCACCTCACAGGTTAGCAAACAACTATCTTAAACATTCAGATTAAAATCAAGTATAAAACTATAATCTCTATGTACAATCTTCGATTGGCTGACTTGTACAAATGAGAGAACACGCCCAGTTGATATAAACTGGGTTCATGTGTGTGCCCACACCACAGCCAGGACCTTCTGGCTCAGACAAACGCCTCACTGTACGTCTTTCTTTTGTATGTCTCACTATCAGCTTCTTCCCCCACATCCCACCCCTGCCCACCCACCTCACCAATCTGAGCCATGGTCTGAGTAACCCCATCACTCAGGCCACTCACACACGGACTCTATTCAGACCAACTCTTGTCTTTGCAACCTGTTCTCTAAAGTCTGCCTTTTCTCTTATTGTGTATATATTTCTACCATTGGCATTTTATTCCTGCCATCTACTGCTGATATTTCATTCCAGCACAGTTGGTGTGAAGCACCCACAATTTTGTTGTACACGTACAATGAAAATAAAGGGCTATCCTATTCAATTTATAAAATAAAGTAATTTTAAAAATAGCAATATTGAACACAGGCGGTCAATGATGAATAAAAGGTTTGACTGTGCTCTTTTTATAAATGTATTTTTCTCTTACTCGTGCACAGTCACACGTCCTTTAGCTGACTAATTATCGCGTTATGTGGCTATAGATAAATAACACAGGTCCAGGCCTGTAACGGCTCACTGTCACTGTGGGAGTGTTTAACTGCCAGCAAAGAGAAGAAATCAGCACTCTGACTGAAACAACGCCAGGCCTCAGAGAGAGGCTGGCCAGAGCTGCTAGAAGCTCTACTCGAAGGTGGAAACCAAAGACAGCACGGAAAGTACCTCAAACTGCACTTTGTCTAATGGCCAGCAGGGGGCGACTCCTCTGGTTATAAAAGAAACCTGATTGTCGTCTGTGAGAAGACGAGCCTACTGCTCACAGGCTCTCTGAGCTCATTACACACCCTGCTGATGAGTTTTAGTTCTTACTGAATAAAAGACGAGGTTCGTTTTGGAAGCGACGGTTCTGCTGGACACACAAAGGACCATAAAGAAGAGCCGCACACCGAGCTCCTCACGTTTTAGTTTAGAGTCATCTGCAAGTCTGTGCTATGAATGGACTTTGACAGGATCCAGGATATCTTCCCCTCATCTGGCTTCCCTTCATCATCAATCTGGTTAAGTGGTCACACGTGGATGGTTATCAAGTCCATGAGTCACCTGAGCGTTTCCCAATCCGCTGCGCGAAGTTTATTTGAAGCAGGAAGGAAAAGCAGAAAAAGTGGCGACTGCATGAGTAAACAAAGTTTTAAAATATAAAGTCCACAAATACAAGCAGGTGTGGGATCAGATATCAGTGCTTATTGGGCCGTAAAAAATAGAATCAGCAATAAAGTTGTGACTAAGAGTCTTTAGGGGTGTCCAAATTCATAGGACCCGACCTTCGTGGTCTACGTGGGCCATAGGGCCGTGGGTCCTCAGGAGGCCGAAAGTCAGCGGCTGTGAAATGTGACGGTCTAGCCTTCAGATTCGCCTCACCAGCCGTCTGCTCCTTGCTATCTAAACTATAACAGGACACTGGAGTAAACTCTCAGACTTCTGTTTATTCAGCTGTGTGAAAACTAGAACTTTAATCTCAGCCAAACCGATTTACTCAGGAACAAATAAAACCCTGAAAAAAGCCAAACAATAACATTTTAAGTTATCTAAGTGACTTATATATCATGTCTAACCTGAGTTATGAAAGACCGCGGGGTCTGAAAACGATGTGCTGGGAGTTCGCTGTCCTCACCGGCTCTGGTGAGCCTCGACCTCCTGGTCAGCAATGGAGCTGGTGGGTAACAGACGTCTCTGAACACGTTGGAGCCCTTTAGCTAATATGTGATGTCCTGATAAACCGAGCAGATATGTGAAGTGTACACAGCTACATTCTCACCTGAAAGTATCTTAAAAGTTTATTTTGTGATCCAGAAAGAGGAATAAGAGTAATGTTAACACTAAGTCGCTGCCGCCTGTTGGAAACTGGAATTGGCTGGGCCGCGCTATGAATTGTGGGATATGGTGGGCCACGACCCATCCCTCAAATCTGGGGAAAATGATGACAGATGCCCCCCACACTGTGATACCTGCAGCTGCAAGACCTCTGTGGGAAAAAAAAAAAAAAAGGGTGGGGAGTCCCAGGTATTTAACCCCTAGCTGGGGTTGTCCCCTTGAAGGTGGTTGTTGAAGAAAAAAGCCCAGTTACCATCTTTTTTCAAGTTCTTCAGGCCACCATGAGAAGGTACACGGACATACTGAATAAAACATTAAGAACATTTAGCAAATTCTGGTCCTTCCAGCTTTCACAGGAAGATTCGTTCTCTTTAACTTCCTTTTTAAAAACACCAACATGGCAATAGTAGCTACATCTTTTATACCATCAGGTTTTGATTTAATTTCATTTTTAGGGGTTTAAGGCGCAGATATATCCGAGTATCATCTGCATACAACTGATTTAAATATGCACACAAGGGGCAGCTTCTAACGTGACCAAAGGGCCCACAATGGAGCCCTGTGGTACGCCACAAGCACAGTCACCAGTACTGATGGAAATCAGTATTTCACTGCTGTATCAAACGCAACACAGAGATCAAATAATGCAAGCTCAGCAGATTCAAGCAGCATCACCAGTACATGTCATGGCATCAAATGAAGCGCGGACTCAGTGCTGTTTAGCCAGTCCCACTGAGTATGATGGAAGCCTGCATCTCTATGTATGACAGAAACCAGCCTGTGATCTACTGATAACTGGGGCAAATTCTTATTTAAAGGTGAAGATGAAGGTTCACTGAGACTAACAATGTTATCCAAATGTTAGACGTTACTCACTGCCGCCCACCAACCACCGTGTATTTTGGTGGCCGTGGGAAAAGCGGGTCCTTCCACGCTTTCAATGGTATTTTTATTATGTAACGTTAAAAGGTATTAGAGACTAATGGAGCTTCACCCGGATGACACAAACCTTACAGCCCGGGAGTGAAATTCACCTGATAAAGGCTGCCCCACCTGCCCTTAAATTACTCTGTGGCGCAGGTGTGAAACATCTGGCTGGTGGCTCAGACGATCTGCCAGTGCACACACACACTCACACACACACACATCGCCATGGTGCCTTTAAAACGAGCTCCATGTGTGATTTCAAACCTCGTCCTGTTAAAACATTCATAATAAAGTACAGTTGTGTGTACTTTTCTATTAGCGTTTCCTGTTGATTTTACACTGGAAACAGCCAAGTCTGACAATAATGAAGACGAGCTTTTCACCGGAGTACATAAGTTGATAAAAAGTCCATAACCGTGGCTTAAGATCGGTATATTTGTGTCTGTATGTGTGTGTGTGAAATGAGATTAAATAACCAGATTTTCCCAGCAGGGTTTGGTGTGACGTTATCGCCGATAAAAACAACTTATCTGGGTGGAAAAGTAACGCTCCATCCACACCCTGCAAACACGTTTGGAAGCCCTCGATTTAAAAGCGATAACAACTCAGACTTGTCGTGTTTTCAGATCAACTACAGCCTGATTCCGCTAACGGTTTGGTGTTAAAGCGGAGACCAGGGTCCACATCCGAACTGTTGTTGTCGGGCGCCTTCGTACCTGACTGGCTTTGTGGAACTGCTTCTTCAGCCCGGCCACGGACATCCTGGACGAACGGCTTCAACCCCGCACAGATACTCCGGTAAAACGTCTGAACACACGGCCGACGGAGGCTGGGCTCAAGAACGAAGCAGCCGACACCACAGCTCCGCACTCATCAGTCACCTCCGTTAAGATTGCAGCATGACCCCGAGCTCAGTGAAGCTCGCTCTAAAGGCGGGAGGCTGGCTCTACCGGAAGCTGCTTCAAAATAAAGGTCTCCGTGTTTTGTTTTTGTTTTTAATAATAAAATCCGTGATATAACTGAGGCAGGCTGAGCAGCAGGCCTGGACTGGGACATAAAGAGTGGTATATGAGGGAGAGAATGTAATGTGTGCAGGTGTATTTTTCGTTTTGTTTGATTCCTGATATTGAAATTGTTTACTGGCTGGTACAGTTGTTGTTGGGTTACTTCTTTGTTGCCCACGTTAGCTGTTAGGATCAACGTAGTCATGCATGCATTTTACGTGAATCCCTGATTATTCCAAAATTCCCTTTTCTATGATATGCATAGTCATACAAGTTCAATATACAGTGAAATGGGCCCTGAACTGCTCGTTGACTGTGCAAAACATTGTAAACAATAAATACATTTAAATTAAATAGAAAAAAAATCAAATGAAAAAATGAAAATGGTAAATTGTGCAATTGGAAGTACTTTGTGCTATATTAGCAGAGCCATGTAATGACAGAGCGATGCGAATAAACAAAATGACCAAAGTAATATAAACAGAGTAACAGTGGTGAAGCAGCATGATCAGTGTAGCAGCGTGTGACGTATAATAGAGGATAGAAGCTCCTCTTGAGTCTCTCTGTTTTTGCAGAACCTTGTGACTGATTGCAGAAGTTAAATCAGTTCGTGACTGGGATGGGACGAATCCTTTCATATAAATGCATGCATCTTGAAAAAAAATAGTAATTTCACAAAAATATTTTTTATTTGATTTTTTTTATAATTATTTATATTAATTGATGATTGTGAAATATGTCTGGGAAGGTTCTCAGTCGTCGAGGTCATTGTTTAGGAATTTTGTCTTTAAGACAAAACTCCCAAACACAAACTCAACAACGTGGTGTAGCTGTACAGTGTAGCGAGGAATGCCCAGACCTCTACATTGGAGAGACCAAACAGCCACTGCATAAACGCATGGCACAGCATAGAAGAGCCACCTCTACGGGACAAGACTCTGCCATCCATCTGCATCTAAAGGTCAAAGGTCACTCTTTTGAGGATGCCAATGTTCACATTTTGAACAGAGAAGACAGATAATTTGAAAGAGGAGTGAAAGAAGCCATCTATGTCCACTGTGAACGGCCATCTTTGAATAGAGGCGGTGGTTTACGACACCAACTGTCTGCCATCTATAATCCAGTTCTGAGATCCCTGCCCAGACGCCTTAACGCCCACTCACATCCTGGGCAATCTGACCTTTGGAAATCACATGACAGGGTGGGGCCAGGTTTCACACTCAGCTCACCTGAAACCATGGCTGATTGAGACCCACACCTATGTTCACACCTCGTGTGATTAGGTAGAGGATCAGTAGGGGGCCCATTGTCCTTCTCGGGGGACACTCCCACAAGGCTTAAATAGGGACCATTTGACCCTAGAACTGAAGAAGCTTCTCGGATGAGAGGTGAAATGTCTTCAAGCAACCTAAAGAAGTCCAGACGCCTTTTCTTTACAGCTCCTTAGACTACGATTGTGAAATGTTTACAAATGTTTTGTATGTGTGGGTATTATTTTGGAAAGAAAGAACCGGAAGTTGCATTCACGTAGTCTCGCTTTATTTTCCGGGCGGGAGGGGTTCCTGACTCTCAGAGATGTCGCCACTTCTCAAACACCATTGGGTGAGAGCGGGGAGAACTGATGATGTCACACTGTTCGTAAACAGGATGAGGGGACCCTGGCCGCGTTTATATACCCGATATATTTATTTATTCAGTCCCACGCACGTGTCTGTGACTCAGACGTCATCGTAAATCACGTAAAAAAGCGTCTCGGTTCTTTCTACGCTCCGTTCAGTGGCGGCTCCCGAGGTTCCCACGCTGGTCCATGTTCTCCATCAGCGGCTCTCTCTGAGCAGAACCTGTATTTCCTGCGTGGAAACATGAATCACGCTCTGCGTGTTCAAACAGCAATAGATCTGAGACAGCGACACACGTTTCACTTTCAGTTCAACATTTCAGTCAATGCAGACTCTCCTCTTCGGTTTTTATTTGTAGAAACGTCGGCGGTGACGCGGACGTGACTACAAATACGAACGCTTTGAACTTATTTAAATAACTGCACGTGGAGTCAAATGTTACGAGTCTGGTCCAAATATGAAATATTACATGTCAGTGAAAAGTCTTTGAGGCTCGTACAGACGTCTGAACAGCGCCACCTGCTGCTAAAGAGAGGAAAGCTCCTCGGGCTGAGCCGCTCTCTGCTTGTTTATCAGTTGGAAGTTTAGATTACAGTAACACGTGGATATAAAGTATTTGAAAATTGAAAAGTTAGACTATTGTATGTTGCAGTGCCAGATTTTACAGTGTGATGTTACCAATGACGTTATTATTAGTGGAAAAGAGAAGCAAATCCCGCCGATTCCACGTCCTTTATCCATGTTTTGGGCAAATGAAGTGAAGCGAAACTACGAGTCTGGAGACGTCGCTGTATGTAAAGAACAGTAACGCTTACTGGACGAGGAGAAGAAAATGAGCAGAACATCCAGCTGTTGGCGTGTTAACAGAACCCGCAATCTGCTCTGTTTACTTTGTCTCACTTCGTTTCCTCATCACTGATTGGCTCTTGTGTTCTTTTGTTTCCAGCTTATGTCCTGACAGATGCCCTTTTATGAAGACTTGAATTACGTAAGGCCTTATAGTGTAGTCCCGTTAGCTGTGCTGTTATTGCACGTGTTTGTGTTCCTAATGTCTTTTAGGTAGTCTGTGAGTTATGAAGGAAAATACAATAATTAAAGCTCAGCGCAGGCAGCAGCAGCAGGAGAAGCAACGAGAGAAGAGCACCCAAACAGTTCCTACAGAAACTCAAACTCTCTTAATCTTTGTCACTTTAACTTTACTTCAAACTCAGTTCATCAGAAAGTCACAGCGAGCGTCAGGGCTGAAAAATGAATTTCCCTGCACTTGCTGTGACATCCAGCAGAGGCAGCAGCGAGTCAGTCCCCATAGACTCTCGTGTTCAATTTTTTTTTACAGCCTTATACAATAACTGTTTGGTCTCTATATTAAATATTCCTCTTCATAACAGAAGCTATAAATATATATGCTCCGATTACCGCTGGGACCGCCGTCACCTTCACCCTCCACATCTTCTCGAGCTCTTCTCTGAGCCCTCGGTATTTCTCCAGCTTCTTGTGTTCCTTCTTCTGATGTTGCTGTCATTCAGTATCACTACATCGATCACTACGGCCGTCTTCCTCTGCTTGTCCACCTCCACTGTATCCGGTTGGTTAGCCATCACCACTTGGTCCATCTTTGTGTGGAAATGTGAACGTGTGGATAAATGTAGTGTAAAACACTATACAAATACAGGCCATTTATTATTGATTTATCTGTATATGATGCAGGCCGCTTGGTTATGGTGTTCCATGTATGCCCTGCCTGCTAGCATCCTGCACCCTGCTTCTATGTGCTTGGGGTGGAGACGTGTGTAATTATTATACAGGCTGCACAGCGTAGTGGGACACGCGCTCCTGTGAAGACAATAAGAAACGAGAGCTCAGAAAGTCAGAAGGGATCATCTGAGTTTATTAAAATACTCTATTATTTTAGCCTTACTGTATTGTGTCCACCAGTACATGAGCATACTGCAGTATTGTTCGGTGTGTTTGTGTTGTGATTAATGTTATTGCTAAAAATTATGTTTGACTCGTACACAAGCTGGAGAAGCCTGCCTCTCTAAGCTGACGTTACTTACATGCAGCGAGCTAAATACTGTGAAAAATGATCCCAATTATCAATATTTTTAAAGATTAATATGAAAAATGTTGTGTTGCTGTGAGAGTAGCTCCAAATTTTTATTAGCAATAGTTTCACAGTGCTATAGTTGGACCGATTCCAGGGGAAAACTCCTGTGCTGGCGGACGCGAAGCAGAGCAAACTTTGATGAAACTCTGATTTTTGCACATGGCCAGTGTCCTCCAGTCGTTTCTACCTCTATCCTGTGTTTCAGCACGTCGCTGTCGGAGGATGTCTGGGTCGTGTCCACAGTCAAGTTCACCACTGGAAGCTGTGGACACCCACACACACACACACACACACACACACACACGGGTCAGACTGTGTTGTTCAGTGTTATACAGTTATTGATCCAAAGTAATTTTGAAGCAAAGCGTGATGCTGTGTGTAGGAAGCAGCGCTCGTGCTTGAGAAAGCGCTCTCATTTCCACATTGATAAAAACACGATGATTTTATTTTATCTTCTTTCTTACGATCTGTTTGATCTTTTCCTTTGCTGTTTGGATATTCATCTGTAAACTCACTCAGTCAAACAGCTGATTGGTGAAGCACAGCGTCCCTGCACAGCACACGTGTTTCGTCCTCCTGGAGGAAGGTTTCTGGTCCCAAAATGTAAAACAAAAGATTTAAAAGTAGCTGTGTTACAGCAGCCATTACTCAGATGAACATATCATAGTTTTGTATGTGTTTTGTTGTCTGTTATGGCTGTACTGAGAGAGTGCGTGAATGACTCACAACCACAGAACAAATCTACCTACGGGTACAAATAAAGTAACCTGACAAATCGAGCGGGACCAGGGAGGGCGATCCAGAACGATCATCTGCTTTAAGGAGGTTAAAACGTCTGAACTTGGCGAACCTTACTCACTCAGATTTGACTCTCGACAGGTTGAGTCTTGAAAAAAAGACCAGAGGAAGGCCTGCAGACCTATCCGAACTTCTCTGAGAGCTCAGGCAGGTAATACAGCTCAGATATACAAACGAGCCTCCAAGAACTAAGTGCAGTGAACAGAACTTATGAGTTAAACAGCAAAGGAAGGTTCGAAACATCAGTGGAGAAGTTGGAAGCATGTAGGTGAAACGGAAAGGAACCAACTCAGCCTCTCATTGAGAGTTCACTCAGAAACCTGACAACACCGGCGCCTGGACGTCCCATGTTTGGTATTCTCTTGGAAAGACCAAACGATCAGTTCTGTGGCGTTCGAGGAGACGAGGCCTTTGAAGAAGTTTCTTGTTTTTAAAGCCCTTCAGTCTCAGATGCCGTCTGATGGTTACGGGGCTGCAGTCGGCACCAGTAACGGCCTTAACTTGGATCGAGGATCGTCCAGTGTCTTGACGGACAGCCAATTGGATCCTCCGGCTCAGTGCTGGTGACGTTTTAGGGTCTTCCACAGAAAATGACAATGAATCCACATTTTTTGCACAGATTTGGCCTTTTAGAGGCATGTGGCCCTAAACTTTGGATCAGCAGTAAAACAGCCTGTTTCAGTTGAAGCGTTGTTGTCAATAAATTGCATGCTCAGAAAAATATTTTGTTTCACTCCCAGTTATTCTTGTTACATGTTGAAGCTCTACTTGGAACCTTGTTAAGGTCCAACTATGCAAAATATCATTTAAAAAAAAAAAATTCAAGTGGTCTTAAACTTTTGATCGGGACTGTATATGGGGATTCCACACAACCTACTGAAGGATGCTAATATACACACAAACAAAGGAAGTAATCCTAAAAATATACACGCAATAATATCAGAATTACAAAAGGAACACCAAAAATTTTTGGCCTTGTAAACAGCTTCTTGCAGGCTGCTGTTTCAATGCATTTTCTCACTTTGCATCACGCAGGACAAAAGCAGCTGTGTTGCGTGTTCTGGTTGCATTGTTGTACCTCAGATAGAGCGCACGTCTCCATATATTTGCATACTGCACAGGCTCCAGGGGCCCGTTTCAGAAAGCAGGTTTAGTGAAAACCCTGAGTTAGTTAAGCCTGAGATGAGGGAAACTCTGGTTTTTCGGTTTCACGAAGCCAGTTCAGCGTAACTCTGAGTCGGTTACCCGGGTAACACAGTCCGTGAACCTAACCTGCTCGCTCGCAGGTTTGCTTCAAACAACTCTGAGTTTGTCCTGCTCTCAAGTTGAAGCCTGCAGTCTGAAATCAGTCGCAGACATGGCGTGTCCGTTTCTTGACGAGCCTGTTGACTTGGAAGCACAGATATTACGCAGAAACCTCCGTCGGGAGAGGATGATCAGACTCCGAGTGGATGTTTTATCACTCCCTGATGAGTATCTGTATGAGCGTTTCCGTTTTTCGCGACCATCAATAATTTATCTAAGCAATATTCTCAGTCCACACATCTCTCATGTGACCCATCGTGGAAATGCCCTCCGCACCGAGACAATTCTGTGTATTGCACTTCGTTTTTTTGCGAATGGCAGTTTTTTGTACAATATCGGTGATGCGGAGCATGTGTCCAAGGCAACCGTGTGTCGGGCT
>VUQR01030978.1:0-16144 GCA_015108515.1 Hemichromis elongatus
CATGCGGCTACCACATCGGCGCCAGTTGGGATCTCAAGACTGAAGCTGAAACATAACAAACAATTTCTCCCCTGATAACAAACTGTGTTTAGACTCTTCGTTCCCAACGCTTTGTATGCTTATCTCCAAGGCCGAGTCGGACGGCAGGTCTGGGCCCAGTGCTGGACGGCTGTGTCTACCTTGGCTTACTTCTCTCACGCCTTACCCACCCCTGCTGCTTGTCACGTGTTACATGGTGTTCATGTGTTTCTACTGTGTATTAACAGTTATGTGCTTTTTGTGCTGAGGTGTTTTTTTCTGTTCTCAAATTGTTCTCCCATTAGGAGCTCAGTCTGGGTGGAGTTTTTTTTCTCCTCCTCTCACCTCATGTTGTGTATTTTCGCTGTTTTTCCTATCAGCCTAACAATTTGTCCTGTGTCCCTATGTGATGTCTGTGTATGTTTGGTCGGAAGGTTCCTTTGTAAGTGCGCATGTGCCAACTAGCATGCTGCCTGCTGTAACCCACAATTTCCTTCGGGATTAATCAAGTATATCTGATTCTGATTATATTCTGGCTTTATGGAGTTATCTGTTTTAAGGTGCGTTTGAGAGTTATACCAAGTACCAAGTACTTCTCATTTAAAGCTTATTTTTCCAGAGTTGTATGTAGTGAAAAAGTATAGGAAACTATAAGAAGTATAAGAAATATTAACAAGATAATTGACCTCTGTGGGAGTAGCGTTTAGCTAGCTGCTCTGCACTGTGTTGGCACAAGGCATAAAGGAAGATAACAGTGCATGAATTATATCCTTAGATTTAGTTACAGCTCTTTCAGAAAGACATCTACTCTAGTGGAATCTATTCCCAACTGCTGTGTAATCCATTATTGTAAATTTAAATGTTATTAGGAAATTATCAGGCAGGAGAGGGTTTTGAGGAAACACTCTTAAATGTTCAGTTTCTATATCATATGTTAAAACAAGATCTAGAGTGTGATTAAAGTGGTGGGTGGGGTCTTTTACATTCTTAGACAAACCAATTGAGTCTAATATAATAATAATAACAGATTAAATATCGTGTTGAGGCTGTCATTTATAGCATCTACATGGATGTTAAAATCACCCACAATAATCATTTTAATCTGAGCTGAGCTCTAAATCAGATAAAAGGTCAGACAGAAACTGTAAGTGTGTAAGTGTAAGTGTAAGGCCCAGGTGGACGATACATGATAACAAATAAGACCAGCAGTGATTTCTCCTGCTAGGCTGGACAAGGCTAAGCATCAGGATTTCAAATGAATTAAAACACTGTCTGGGTCTTTGGTTGATTACTAACCTGGTGTGGAGCGTTGCTACCCCCCACCCACCTCGGCCTGTTGATTCATTTAAACTATTCCTGGCGATTTCTAGAAAAAAAACTTCCATCCAAAGAGGGACGGAAGCTGTCTCTCCTAACAAAACCAGGTTTCCTCCAGAAAGTATCCCAATTATTTTAAAAGCCCACATCGTTTTTTGGGCACCACACAGACAGCCTGCAATTTAAGGCGAACACAGGGCTAAACATGTCACTTCTGGTCCAATTGGGGAGGGGACCAGAGAAAACTCATAACATAGTTTTGGCAGAGTTACAACCAATTCAATATTGAGTTTAGTGACCTCCAAATGACGTAACCCAGTGTCATTACTACCCACGTGAATTATAATTTTACTGAATTTATGCTTACCCTTTACCAGTATTAAATTTGCTTCAATGTCGCCTGCTTTGGCCCGTAGAAGACAACTGACTGTGGTTGCTGGTGTCTCTAGCTTCACATGTCACAGAACAGAATTACCAATTACCAGAGTTTGTTCCCTGACAGGTGAGTCGCAGAGTGGGGAAAAACGATTAGAAAAGAGCCCTAGTTTGACCCTGGGAGGAAGCACAAATCCCTTTGGGGTTGTGTCAGGAAGGACATCCGGCGTAAGGAATTTGCCAAGTCAAACATGCAGAGTGACCCCCTCTGTTAACCCTTTGTGAACAGAAGCAGCTGAATGTAGCTTTTACTCTCCAGTGTGAAGATTTGTGACTCCACTTTATAGGCTGATTTTTTATTAAATGGACTGGTACTTTTACCTATTTATACACACATTCATTCAGCAGAGTCTAAGTCTTTTTAACTAACACATATAATCTCTCTCACAATAATAATATAACAATAATAATAATAATTACAATAATGCCTTAGGGGAAATGTAGGGTTCAGTATCTTGTCCCATCAATCTTCCAAATGAATTTCATTTCACTTTACTTCATTTCAATTTTATTTATATAGCCTTAAATCATAACAGCTGCCTCAAGGCGCTTTATATTGTAAAGCAAAGACCCTACAAATATGAAAAGAAAACAGTCATGCTGTTAGCATGTGACGATTTAACTTAAATTAAAATACCAATTGGAATTAGGACAGACCAAACAAGCATTATGAAGACATCATATGGGGCTCCTGAAACCCCGCTAGGCATTTTTGTGGCATTTTATAGACTAAACAATATTAATCAATAATGACAGAAATCTGTTGCGGCCTAAGGGGGTGACTTCATAGACAGCTTGACAAGGGCACAGCATCTGAGTCAGCAGAAGTCCTCACCATGAGCTCCTGCATACACCATATAGTGCTTGTCTTTTGAATTTCCTACAAGTAAATCAAGGAGCAGAGACAGAGAGGAAAAGGCAAAGGCATTAACATAGTTCCACTACTGTAAAGCATCTGCAGCCTAATTCTTCTGGGCCCATGCAAATCACATTCACTGAAAATCTTTTGAGAAGCAAATACCAATCCCCCTCTAGGATTCGGTAGTGGCACAAAAAATTCTGTAGCTTTCTACAGTTGCTCCAACGAATCTGCCGGGATTCATATATTTGATTCACATGTTGACCCACTTTACGGGGGAAAGAAACTTAGCAAATGTGTCTGTATAAACTTCAAATGACTCCTGCAGGATAAAATCCACTTTTCTGCCGCAATATGCTGCAAACCAGAACATTCAAGTCAAGTCTGAGGTTTGTCAGTACAAGTCTTAAGTTTCAAATCCAGTCCTCCTTAGGGATGATCCCAGTCAACTGATGAGCAAGTCAAAACGCTTTCAAATCAAGTCTGACTTGAATAAAATGAATAAACATGTTATAAACACAGGAAAAGCTCACTATCAGTCATCATTGGTACTACTGAACAAAAATGTATGTCTCCAAGCTTAATTCAAATGCAGTAATGAATATTATGTGAAACAAGATATGCAACGGCTGTTTAATCTCACATCTGTTAAAGGTGAAATGGAGTCATCGGGCAAACTTAATCAGGGAATCATGCAGGTGTTAAAAGGAAGAACACGAGGAGCGAATCATGATGAGAAATAAAACAAGGATGAAGGAACTGAGGTGGTGAGGAAAGAAGAGGATCTTTTATGTTGCTCTCATAAGTTTGTTAGCGAACATTTGCTCCTTTAGATACATTTTAAAACTGTGTCTGTGTCCAAAGAGTCCTTAGGGAACTATGTGACTCTTCAGCTGTTAAATGGTGCAGTGTGTTCACAGAGAGTGTGCCAAGCTTTTGTAGAAAAAAAAAAGCTGCCAGCTGTGGCTAAAATTTGCACCTTGAGACTGAGTTAAAACCATAGAACCATACAAGGAAATGTAGTCTCAGAACAAGGTGAAAATGCTTATTTTCAGTACTGTACTTAAGTACTTTACCTTTTTTTAGTGTAGCAGGTTGTTGAGCTCACCACTGGGCTATACAGGATATTAAAAAAAGTACAAATAAATGCAACACACCATGAGACACTGTGCTTTCTGTATTTGACAAAAATGTAAAAATGTACTAAGGGGGCTCTATATTTGTATATATTCAGGGCTATATGAAAATTTTAGACTACCTGAAATGTTTAAATGGGAGATTTGTTAATAATTATTGCCTTAAAAAAACATATTTTTTTTTACACTTTTTCAAGGAGACTATGTCTCCAGGATTGTTTTCAATGTGTGAGCAAAAAGAAAGAAAGTAATGCCTGAATTTAAACAACTTTTGCTGAGCTAACTAATGGGCCACTAGGTGTGCTCATTGCTGGACCCACTTCAGTTTGCCTACCAACCTGGCATTCGAGTGGACGATGCCGTCATTCACCTCCTACATCACCGTGAGAATAATGTTCTTTGATTTCTCCAGTGCTTTCAACACTATTCTCCCCACGGTCCTGAAGGACAAGCTGGAGAACTCAGGAGTGGACCATCACCTCTTAACATGGATACTGGACTACCTCACCAACCGACCACTGTATGTGAGAACTGAGATGCTGTGTGTCGGACAGGGTCGTCTGCAGTACAGGGGCCCCACTGGGAATGGTTCTTGCTCCATTCCTCTTCACCCTCTACACTGTAGACCTCTCCCAGAACTCCACCCAGTGCTTCCCTTAGGGGTTCTCTGATGACTCTGCAATAGTCGGCCTCATCACTGATGGGCACGACAGGGACTACAGAGAACTGACCCAAGACTTTGTGGACTGATGCCAGCAGAACTATCCACATCAACTCTAGAAAAACCATGGTAGACTTCAGCAGGGACAAACATCCTCCACTGCAACCACTAAACATCCAAGGTATGGACATTGAGGCTGTGGACAGCTACGGGTACCTTGGTGTTTATGTAAACAATAAACTAGACTGGACTCATAATTCAGAAGCCATCTACAAGAAAGGGCAGAGCAGGCTGTACCTGCTGCAGAGACTCAGGTCTTTTGGAGTGAGGGGCCCACTCCTGAAGACCTTCTATGACTCTGTGGTGGCCTCAGCCATCTTTTACGGTGTGGTCTGCTGGGGCAGCAGCATCTCTGCTCTGGACAGGAAGAGACTGAACAGGCTGATCTGGAGGTCCAGCTCTGCTCTAGGATGCCTTCTGGACCCAGCGGAGGTGGTGAGTGACAGGAGAATGGTGGCTAAACTGTCATCCCTGTTGGATAACATTTCCCACCCCATGAAGGAGACTCTGACAGCCCTGAGCAGCTCCTTCAGTGGCTGCAGCACCCACGATGTGGGACAGAGATTTTGCAGGTCTTTCCTTCCTACTACTGTCAGACTCTACAACAAGGACTTCACAGCTGACCAAACACACATCCACACATGTGCGATAACACAAAGTGCAATTCTAATTTTCTAACAACGTTGTATTTTATTCTATTGTATCTAGTATCTTATCTTATATAGTATCTTATTCTTATTATCTTATCCTATTCCAGTGTTTTTCTTAATTTTGCTACTGTAACTTTGAACTGTCCACTTTCTGCTGTGACACAACAAATTTCCCACATGTGGGACTAATAAAAGTTATCTTATCTTTATCTTATATTACTAAGTCCAAAATGTAACATCAGTGGATGTTGGATGCTTGGTTGGTTAACCTGCTGACCAGAAAATCCAGGCTTCAAATGGAAATACATCGTGATGTTTTGCAAAACTAGAGGAAGGATCCTACTCCAGTAGGATGGTTATTATAAATATATTAGTGACTTATTGTATGTAAGCATGAGTTGGATCCAAGTCCACCAGGTCTTCTCTGTTACAAACACCCAATTTCCTAGTTTTGGGTGGCTTACAGATCAGTAATTGCATAAATGGTTTGCAGGCTATTATTCCCAGCATGTCAATTAATGGCAAAGTGTTGGTGTGGCTGGCAACACAAAAGCGTCACATTATGGAGTCAGTGAGATGGGTTACTCTTGTGAAGGGATGTAGTTCTCAGCGTGTAAACCTAAGCAGAATGAAAATAAAAGTAAAAAACAAGTGAAAAAGAAAATAGTAAGAAAAAAGGAAAAGCAAAGTTAACAAAGTGCCTGACTGAATGCATCGCGGGCAGTGATTTGACATCATTAGATTTTTCTTGGTTTTTGAAAAGTAACACGTGTTTCACCTTGGAAGTACAGCATCTAATGTAAACATAACCATCTCCTGAATAAAATCAACTGCCCACAACTCAAAAGCTTAAAAAAATGTGTAACAGAGGTCTATTTTATGTACTCTGTCTAGAGCATGCATAATGGTCAGCCATGTTTTCATGATGAGACTCAGCGTTCTTTTCCAAAACGGACATAATAGGAAGGAAAAAGGCACAAACACAAGGAAACGCTATCCCCTGCAGTTCCCAGAGGATGACTCAGAGGAAGGTGCCATATTACAAACTAATAAGCCCGTGCAGAAATTGTGGAACAACCCAAAACGCACTACTACACACTAAAACGTGCACATGAACACATTTACATTAGGCGAGCTTTACGGCAGTTCAGTGGATTTTATTATGTGCTGTGTGCTACAGAGAGATAACTAAAAGATGAGAGATTTTAAATGAGCCTCCAGAAAATGAGCGAGCGATTGTGTGAGTGCTGGTAGTAATAAAATTGATGGGGTGAAAGGGTGAGGGAGAGAGGGAGGAGGAAGGGGATGGTGTGAATGGGGAAGTTGAGGGAAGCAAAGAGGGGGGAAATGGAAAGGGCTGGAGAGCTGCTGGATTTAGAAACTGGAATTCAGCGCTGACTTCACAGCAGCCGAGGGTGAAAGGAGGTAGAGGACGAGGCAGGCAGAGAAGAGTGTTTTTAGTGAGAAGATAGACACGATAATGCAGACAGAGCAGTGCATCCACAGCATGGACAAAATCATCTATAATAGAGAGCACGAGTGCTACATGCTTATTTTTGCATTTCTTCTTCCTGCTGCATGCTATTTCCAACTCAGCAGTCTAACAGCCACTGCAATTATGTGCCTCTGTTGTTGCTCAGCATCTGTTTTTAACAGCACTTTCAGAACAGTGAGACACTTTCTATTGCTTTGCTTCCCTACTGCAGCTCATTGGTTTTGAAATGTAACATGACTTTAGGATTAAAATGTTGCCTCTCAGCTTTCATTTAAGAATGTTTACATCCATGATGGCTGTAAACATCTGGCCCCTTTATGCACACGGTTCCCCTGTTATGGCGCAGTGCAGCTGGATAATAACACCCAGCATTACAGAATGGCCAGCCATAGGGGGTTTATGATGGAAAAGGAGCGTTCTTGACTGGTTAGTTCAATCACATGACCTTAATTTGGTTTCACCTGCCGCCAGCCTATCGGTGAGCAGTGAACATAGACACACAATTATTCACACTCACATCCACAGCTAGGGGCAGTGTGGAATCACCAGTTAGAATAAAATGCATATCTTTGGGCCGTGGGAGTATCGGGGTACTCCACAGAAATTGCTGTTATAGTTTCTGTCTGTAAAGATAACTGATGACTGTTTCTATATCTTTATATATTACAGTACAGGAATGTACTGTTTGTTGCCCATAAATGCCCATAAACTATAAATGATCTTTATGGAAAAAAAAACATGAACAGCAGACTTCTTTAGCTTAATACAGCAACACAGTAATACAGTGAGTCAAAACTTTGGGGAATATAAATTACTAAAATTCATGTGGTTTATTTGAAGGTGTTGTCATTGGTATTCCAGTTATTTTGTGTTTCGATTTTTTTCAACTTGCCTCAGATGAACTTGAAAAACAGTACACAACATTAACATTATACATATATTATAGAAAATAAAACAAAAAAAACCCATTATAATTAAAATTAGCCTTTTGAAAAATTAGAACTAAATGAAATGATATATGACATATGCCCACTACTTTTTCAAACAATAAAAACTAAACTGACAGAAGAAACGAACTGAAAGTAAAACGATCCAAAAAACAAAGTCACAGCAGAAGTTCAGCCTGTGTGGAGACAGTTTGGATAATCAGTTTGTTTCGACTGCTTTCCACATAAGATAAGATGCAAACATAGAAAGATTCCTAGCGATCGCCAGGCTGGCTGTGTTTTTCTTGCCCTGCAGGACGTCTTTCAAGTGATGTTGCCACATTCCCATTGTACAGTAACGGCATCATGAAGCTGCCTGGGGTATACCAGGTGCTTCAGTGATGAAACGAATGGAAACGACCACTTAAAATTAACTCCAAGGTAGCGATTACAGCCAAAAGAACAAAACAATATGTCGTTGACTGACTTCACTTTTTCTGTCCTACTCTGCCTCTCTTGACAAACAGCAGAAGGTGATGCCAATAGAATAATAAGACATTTTCTATTAACAGCTCCACCTGCATTTGTGTGTTTCTAACTTGGAATGTCGACAACTGCAAACTGTGTTCCACTGGTCTGTTGCCAGGTGTAAGTACAGTATGTAGCCTTTACTGTTAATGGGATGCCAGCATCTATTTTCTGCTGTCATAGTCTGAGTTCACTTCAAAGAGCAGCAATCTGTGGCAGGAGCCGACTGTTCCTCCTACTGCATGCATCCACACCTTACACAAACACCTTTTTTGTTGCACTTCAAAGTGCATACAGACAATCTGTTGTCACACACACACACACACAAAATCCCACACACAAACAGTTACTTATCCCATCATTGTTAGCTCAAAACACACACAAACAAGTGAAACACAGAAAAACTGCCCCACGCTACAGACATTTTTCTTTAGTGAGCAAACTGTGAAAACAGCAGCGAAAGAAGTAAAGCAATTCATTAGCCAAGTATAGAAACAAAGCTGTGTAACATTCACAATGTCAAGTATGTGAGAAAAAAGTGTGCAAAAACGATAATGTAACAAAAACAGGCTTATGACTTTTTAAAAAATGTGACAGCCCCGAAAAAAAGCTGAGCACATCCTTACTGCTTCCATAGGAATTAAAAGCATTAAAGCGGGGATCATACTTTCCACAGTTGCGAGTCCACTAGTGTCCGCTTGGGGCCTAGTGACGTAAATGTAGTCATCAGACTGTTAGTGCAAAGGTTTGTGCGAAGGTCTGTAAACCTGCCTATTTTCTGTGAGCACACAGATGTTTCCTCTTGCTTAGGTTTGTAAAGTTGCAGATGAAAAAACCACAAGGATTGTAAAATAACATCCTTTGGACAAACAAGACCACAGCGGAGATTTTTGGCCATAATGCACAGCATATCACTACAAACACTTCACACTAACAGTCAAGCATGGTGGTGGAGGAGTGAGGATGTCATATTCTGTGACCTTTCACACATTTTCTATCATATCATACTCTTTGCAACGACCCAAACTCCAAGTGCTAATTCATGCAGCCACACAGTTAATCTTTTAGCTCCCTTCTCCTCCCTTCAAGACGTTTTCCCCCCTGATTGCGAGGGGCTTCTGTGCTCACAGCAAGAGTTGTTTTGCAGGATATCTGCGTCTCACTGACATGCAGAGCCAAAAGCACCAAAAACTCCCTGAAAACAAGCACTTTAGAGCAATCTGAAGCCCAATCTGTTGTTTTACATGGATTACTAGTATATGGACGTATCTATTTAAAACTTTGGTCATGTTTACAATATGATCATCCCCCACTGGAACAGAATATTTGTGCAAATAAGAAGGAGCACAATAGAGACACTTAATGTAATCCCAATGAGAGCAGTTTTATTCTATTATTTCAGTTCCATCTCTCCTTCGTGAATCTCAGTGTCTTGGATTTAAAAGCCACGAAAAACAAATATTCTCATATCCATCACAGATTAAATGTGATTCCTCACAAGGCCTTTGGCAGACAGCTCAGGGGCATCCATTTTGCCTGTTTGTTTTCAAAAGCAGTTCAGATGAGATTTATCCAGGACCCCTGCAGAGAGAGACAAAACCCGCCCCAAAGCCTTATCTTCAAGTCTAGTCTCTCTTCACGCATAATGTATGACTAATCTCACCGTGGCCTGAGAGAGAGAGAGAGAGCTAACAGAGCAATGAGAAAGAGTGAGCGTAGCAGTGAAGAATGCAAAGGAGGTCAAGGGCCTTCTCTGGCCAAATGAAAGCATCTGGTGTCAGTTTTAAAAACTCTTCAGACTCTTCAGCAGAATCCACAAAGTGACACGAGGAGAATATGTTTGGAGTGAAAAAACAACCTTACTATAAAACATGTTCCACGTTAACACTGAGCACCAGAGTATCATGGTGTGCTTTAGCTGCGAACTTTAACAATAAAAACATATCATACTTCATATTCAGCCACCAGATCCACTAATGGAAACCCCTAATAGAGATTTAGGGCCAGGGTCAGACCTTGACTTGGACCTCGGAGAGCTAAGTAGCCGAGTTTAAGTGCAGTTAGTTTTTCTAAGCATCAAAGCTGAGTTCTTATGAATTCCCTTGACCGTGTGATGTTTTCCAAAGAGGTCAAGTGTTTAGAAATGATCAATCATTTTGGAATATTAAAACTTCCACCCAAGATATTAGTCAATGCATTTACCTGCTTCCGAGTTATTATCAAATTCATTTGGCTTTAGCAGATTATTCTAGGCTTTCATAATAGCATTACTACTATTGCCAAACACAACAGGAAAGAGAACAGAGCAGAAGGAGAGAAGAAAAAGAGCAAGCAAACAGACATGAGAAGGTGAAGGCTTGTACTTACTGAGCACGTAGAGGGAGAGAGCAAGGCCCGCCAAGCAGAAACCCTCAAAGAAGCGCAAGGTGCTGAACATGGTGACATTTACAGAGAAGGCAACACTCAGACCAAACACCAGCATGAAAAGCACCGAAAGGATCAACACTGGGTGTCGACCAAACCTTAGAAACAAGAGAGAAAGACAGGGAGATAAAGACGTAGCAAAGAGCTTCAAAAACCAGTCAAACTGAGAAAGAAACTTTTCATGTGAAGTCCGGAGAGACAGATGATTGCATTCATTGTTTCCTTCACACTCTAAGCAAGTCCTGGTCTGGAGGAGGGGGTGGGGGGGTTCAGCAGGTCACTAGGTCAGGTTGCAACTGAGGCCTCACGGCCCGCGTGGTTCTTTACATTGTTTTCTTTACATTGTTGTGCATAGTTGCTGATCCCTAACACAATGCAAGTACTTTTTTTCCCACGATGCCACTCGGGTGGTTTGCAGACGGCAAAAGTGACCGTAATTAATTCGCTGACAGTGGCATTTTGCTCAATTTCAAAATTTTATCATTTGTCTGGATAAACCACTTTTACAATCTGGCTAATGCCAGTTCCACTATTTCTTTAAATCTTTTTTTTTCTTTCATTTTTGTTGTTATTCATTTTTGAATGGCTTTAAAATCCTCCTCACACAATTTTAGACATTTTTAAATGTCTAGCCAGCTAAAGATCGATTTGACATGACAGTCAACAGCGCTAATATCGGCTGATGCTGATCTTCACCCAATATACTGGTGCATCCATCGATAATATATTCACAGGCCTTTTTTTTAAGTGGTAATTTTTCAACCTAGTACAATAGTAAGGTACAACCAGGTTGGATCTGGTGTTTAAATGATGCCCAGTTTATACTCAAAGTTTGCCAAGAAACTATCCCTCACACAACAACCTGAGCCATTACATGCATGATGGATCTTTGCTTCCATGCTGTTTATGCCAAATTCTGATAAGATTTGAATGTAGCAGCAGAAACAGGGGCTCATGTTTCCATGCTCTACTCTCCAATTTTGGGAGGTCCATGCAAACTGTAGCCTAATTTTCCTGTCATTTGCTGACAGCAGTAGTATCCAGCGTGGTCTTCTGCCGGAGCAGTCAGTCTGCCTCGAGGGTCGACATGTTGTTCAAAGATGCTCCTCTCTGTGCCTTGGTTGGAACGAGTGGTTATTTGAGTTAAGAGTTGCCTTATTAGCTCCAAGCACTCTGGGCATTCACCTCTGACCTCTGACATCAGGAAGGTATTTTCACCCAGATAACTGACCATTTTATGTAAACTCTACAAGCTGTGTGGGAAAATCCCAGCAGATAAGCAGTTTCTGAAATACTCAGATAAACCCACCTGGCACCAGTAGCATTCAAAGTCACTTAAAGTCACTTACCGGGCCGCGAGAGTTGAGATTCAGGTGTGAAATTTATTGTTTTCAGGGTTTTTATTGTTTTTTTATCGTTAATATTTATCGTTTTTATTGTTAACTCAGTTTCCCTGTGTCTTTTCCCGTGTGTTATGAATAAATTTGATTTTTTTTGGTACCAGTACGGTTTTATTTTGTTGTATTTATCCGCGACACCTTAAAGGCCGGTCCGTGAAAATATTGTCATAAACCGCAAAAAGGGGTTGGGGACCGCTGATCTAGTCCATGCCTAAATGCACTCAGTGGCTGCCGTGTGATTGGTTGTGATTTTAGTTAACAATCAGTCTTTGAGTTTACTGAAACAATGCAGCACAAAGACATACTGCTGTGTGTTAAATGGAAAGAGATAAGGTTTTAAAACAAATGAGAAATCATCTCAGCTACTTTAATTTGGAGGTAAATCTCATAAAAGGCACACCAGATGTCAGTAATAATCCTGCAGATGATACAGAGTCTGTCTGTATCTGTGGTGGAAACTTTCAGGGGCAAGTTTGGGTAATCATCCCTTACACTTTTTTTTTACTCTTCCACATATGTTTGTCTTTTCTTTACAGCCTGACTGACCCTGTTTCTCTGATTCCAAGCAGTTTGAACAGTGCTAAGAACACTTTTACCATAACTTGTAAAAATGCAGATCTCAGTTGTGACACCTGGAATTATCCTTACAGTCTAACAAGACAGACAAAGAAGAAGGCGGCGTACCAGTCAGCCATGACACCCATCACTAGGTACCCAAATATGGAGCCCACAAGCAAAGAGAACTTGGCAATGTGAACCTTCCAGGCCGAGTCACACACCAGGTTCCACTGGAAAGGAAACAAAAAGAACGAGAGGAACATAAGTCAGATCACATCGAGATAAAAGGGAATAAGACATCAGGAAGAGCTGAGACACTTATAACATAAATGCTGCACAGAAACCGAAAAAGAAATGTGGGCTTCTCTCATCAGAATCCTGTCAAAGCCTTTTCACTCTCTGACTCACTGTGTTGATAATTCATGAAGTCGGACGCATCTGCAAACAAGCTACGAACGCTTCTGAAATATTCAAGCGTCATCCCACATCTATATTTATGTGTGTGTTTCTCAGAGAGAGAGAGAGAGCAGACACGGTGCATGTGGGAAAGCAGCTGTATGTCTGTTATAACAACAATCAATAGTTTCCCACTCTTTCCTCTAAGCCAGTGGGTCAGTGCACACAAACCGCTGCAGCACTCAGCATCTGAAGTTTAGACAAGGACACATGCCGAAGCACCACGTGTGCGCTGTACTTGTGCATAGCCTTGAAAGCATCTACAGCAGAGCCCAGTGGAGCGACTGAGCTGTGTGTGAATCCAGTGTTGGTGTTTAACGATAATTTACACAGCTCCCTGCTGAGTGTCCAACTGCACCGTGAAGAGTGAGTAAAGAGAGACAGTTAGAGGTTATGCTCTATGATGGCTGGACAACACAGCCACAGTGAGTTTATTAAGTCCGGGCTTTTAGCGCTGGCGTTATCTGAGAAAGCAGGAGCCATTAATGCACAAATGCAGAAGTAACAATCAGCATTGTTGCTCATTAACATTCAGCCTATTCTTGTCACAAGGATTCAGTTTGGTGGGTTGTTTTTTTTCTGAATTCTGTCTCTGTAATTGGATTCCAAGAAAAAATTACGAAGGTTTTAACATAAGCACATGTCGAAGTTAACCCGCTCAAACAAGAGTGTCATTATGCTCCAGTGTTTATTGTGCTTGAATACTGCCTCATCCCACTACCTGTAGAACAGTATGCTAATGTGATCATTAATGTATTATCTGTGTGCTGAGAGGACAAAGTTTTCAGCAATTGTGACACAAGATGTGGTTTCAGTATTAGTTTATTGCCATAAACCAAGTGACATGTAACCCCAGCAGAGTTTTGAGTAGGAATACTAGTCTTAATGTGTGCGCTTTAACCTCCCATGATGCACTGAGCACCTCTGCTCCGTTGGCCTCTTTTGACTCGCTATGTTTATATAAAATGTATGCATGTCATTAACTTTATTTCGACTCTTTCCTGTAGTTTGTGAGCGTGTTGGGTTCTCTAGGTTCTCTCTTTTCTTTCTCTGCACACATACACTTTGGAATTCAGGTGCTAAAGTGTAAGAGGTATAAAGAGTCCATTATTGTCTTTGAACTGATGTACCAGATAGCACCAGCTCACGCCACAACACGCTCAGAAGAAACAACACAAATAAATATGTAAATAAATAAACAGCAGCTCTCACATGCGGGGTCATTGGGTAACGTGTCAATCAACTGTCTTTACTTGCGCCCTCCCCGCACTGTTCTAAGGCTGGCAGTAGTGACGATGACGGCGACACCCCCCCCAAAAAAGAAGAGTAACACTATGGGTCTATGGCGCTCACTCGTTACCTTGGTAACCACATTCTGACTAAGTCCCGTCTGCAGCTCCAGCCTCCACTCCTTACAAGCGCACAGCATTCCGACGCCGTCGCCGTATCCGTGCCCGGTGCCGTTGCCTATGGGCTGCAGCGAGGGCGCGATGCTGGTGACGGTGACCGACGGGGACACCGCAGTCCAGTCGCTTTCGTTTGCCAGGGGCTGCACGCAAGTGCCATTGGGCTGCGCCAGGAGGAAGTAATCCGAAAACTGGCTAAAGCCGATGAACAACGCCGGTATCCAGGTCAGGACCACGAGCTGCTTCTGGTGTTTCCCGAAGCCCCCAAGAGACGGTAGAACGGAGCCGTCGATGTGCGGCAGCAGCCGGGGTGCCGGGCGCTCCACGGATGTGAAGCCGTTCTCGGGCGTGTGGTCCTGCGCCTCCGGTCGTCCCGCTGCCATTACGACCGGGCACAAAGAGAGCAGCTGTGCGCAACAGCGGGCGAAGCGAAGCCCCCGCTCTGTCGCCCTCCGCGCACTCTGCGTTAAGCCCTTTGACACAAAGGAAGCCCGCACCACAGATAAATCCGATGTACGTCCAACAAAAGCACGATCCCAAAACACACACAGACAAGAGAGAGAGAGAGAGAGAGAGAGAGAGAGAGAGAGAGGAGGGGAGGAGGTCTCCGGTCCGTGCGGGCGCGCAGATGCACCGAATCACCAAGCAGTCGTCCTCATGGCGACGGGACTTGAAGTGACCGGTGGGTGTCCGAGTAGAGCGGCTGTGTCAGGAGGAGGAGGGCACTGTGGAGAGGCTCCAGGAGAGCGGTGGGCTCGGACGGGCATGCTCACGGGCACGGGCTTTGTATTCCATGTGTGCAGCCGGATCCATCCATGCGCCAGGCCCGGTGGTTGAATGGAAGTGTGATACTGAGCTTCATTCAGATCGTTGCAAGATCTGCTGGTCCCTCATCCGCGAGCGCCACAGGTCTCATACCTGTCCAAAACGCGACCCTCTGCAGGTGCGCGTTATTTATCTCCTCGAGCCCGGAATGCGCGTCCTCGCAGACATAACGAGTCCACTTTTGAGAGCGCTAAGTTCAGAGACGCAGTGAAGCGCGCTACTCGGTTTGTCACAGTCTAGTCAATGGGACGCTGTGCCACAGAGGGGCTCGGAGCAGTAATGGGGGACGGAAGACAAACCCCGCCCTCTTTCGTCGCGCTATGCGCTGCGATTGGAGAGCCTTCAAAGAACGACTGCAGCACTGACGGGCATCTGCAGGCAACAATGATCCCCTTTGTGCATCCTGTGCCCTCTGCATTGAGCAAAAAGCGTGTCAGGATTACGCATTCATCATATTTTCTGCCGATTCCACATTATTCACGATTAAGTTTGTGTCTTGTTTGTTTTTTTCAGTCGATTTCTGCCGACGTGTCCGCCGAACAGCCCACTCAGGCAGTTTTGCGTCATACAATCTTTTTCACAACCGTCATATAAATAGGCAACGTTACTTACAGGTTTGGGAGACAATAGAAGAAGATGGCAGGGGATTGGAGGGGTGATGTGCTGCACCTCAGACGCGAGGGGGCGTTAGACGATCGCAGGTCCGTTATATCGACTCTAGATCAGACAATCGACAAAAATCCAAAACAGGAATCTAAAAAATAGCCCATATTTCTTAAAAATGGTGCACGGCGGTACATAAATGATGGTGGAGGCTCTTTGGTCTTCAGCTGCTGATATGGTGATGGGCCATCGTCTGTCGCACATGTTGTGAGTGACCTTGAGATTCCAGCGAGTGACAGATTTTATCTCAGGACATAAAATCAATCAATCAATCAATCAATCAAAATACTTTATTGATCCCCAGGGGAAATTATTTAGGTTACAGTG
>VUQR01030978.1:16395-31310 GCA_015108515.1 Hemichromis elongatus
AGTGCTCCAGATATTAACAAGACAGACAATAAACTAAAGAATAGACCACAATATCTACATCAATATATATATATATATATATATATATATGTACATTCACAAATACTCCACAGATAAAAAAAAGTATGTGTGAAAACTAGTGTGCATGATTGCGTGAAGCTGTGGGCAGTGTACTCCTGAATGATTGTTAGTGACATGGAGCTGGTGTTCAGGCTTCGGCTCACTGAGGTGACAAAGAGGTGACAACTTGTGCCCAACCCCAACTCATTTCTCACCTCCTTCTTTCTCCCCAGAGCACTTTGTTACGGCTCGACACCGAGGAGGAGAAAGAAGCTTAAAAATAAGCCAAGAGGCTGGTTTTTTCACATGTGTGTGAGTGTGTGTGTGTATTCCAACCACACCCATGTTGTAGGGCATACCAGAGCTGACTTTTGCTCTGCGCCTATCAGAATGCAACCCCATCAGCACATCCAAAAACATGAACAGCAACAATTATTCAGTTTGATTTTTTTTCTTCAAAACTACACCTTGTGGTTTAAACAGTTGAACTTGTGATCATTTCATTTAAATTAGTGCAGAACCCCATCCTTAAAGGACATCCTTTGTTATTTTGTCACAGCTAGGGAACTGCCACGTTTCTGTGATACACTCACTGGTGTTCGTGTAGCTGTGCCTGTGCTGATCCAAACCACACGAATGAGTGACTGAAGTCACATTGTGACACATTTGTTACACGAAAGAAGAGAATAAAGAAAAATTAGATTTTAAAAAAGTCAGCAAAAACTACAGGAGTTTGCATGTTCTCCCCACATCTGTGGGTTCTCTTTGAGTACTCTAGCTTTACTCAGAGGTGTGAATGTGAGTGTAAATGGTTGTCTGTCCAAGGTATATCCCACCTCTCACCCTGCGGCACCTGGGATAGGCTCCATCAACCCTGCAGCCCTCAACTGGATAAGCAGAAGGACGGTGCTTTATTGAGACAGTTAAACTTAGAGTAAGAGTCATGAGAACACAACTGTCAGAGATTGTCCTCATGAACAGGGAAAAATTTGTCTCTCTCGCCACATACACACAGAGTGGAGCAGCTAAGCACAGATTTTCTTGCCATTAAATGAGACCCGCTCATTGAGATGGTCCCCAGCAAAACACTCTCCAACTCTGAAGTGTTGTTGTGAAAAAGCTGTTGCGATAAGTGACGTACAGATAGACTAATTACTACTAGATTAATATATCCAGATAAGCATTTCATGATTTCTTATTGTTCAGTGTGTTGGCATGTCTACCTCATAGGACTCATTCATCATATGAAATTTCAGAATTAAATGATAAGAGATATTGATCTAACAGAAGCATAGGAATGGTACAAGTGCAGTAAATCTGCTGATTTCTAAAGTAAATCAGTTTCTTAAATGTATCAAGTATCAAAACAGTTTCAGCAGTCGGGTGATTAAGCAGACTGTAATCGTGATCATTTTGGTATTTTTAGCATAAGTAATAACCAGAGGCTGTCTTGTGGTGGGATTACTAGCTTTTAGACCACACACATCTTCAAACCTATCCTTCATTTTATGTTAGTAGCAGGCTTGCACAGTTTTAATACATGGACCTTGGATTGTTGTAACATCTGTCCACTGCAGACAGACCTGCCAAAGCACTTAGAGTCACCTTTGTGATTGTTCCTGCTACGGTGGTTTTTGTACTCCGGCGTTATTTGTTGCCATAATGAAACCAACTTGTAGACTGACATAACCACAGGGCGAAAAATAGGGTTTTCTATCCTCCAAAGTCTTGGCAGTCAATCACACATTTTAAGTTACAGACATCAAGTGAAGTCAGGGTTTGGGTCACTAATGATGTTTTCGATTCTAAAAGGATTAAAGGATGTGGAACTGGCGTGCCCGCTTCTTCAGGTGCCAACCCAGGGATTGGACCACACCTGTGAATTTTCATAACACTCCGAGGCAACATTTAAGTACCCACCAAAGTGCTCCAAACCCCCTCTGTGGTAGTGCCGCCAAAGGACATTTCCCACACACAAGGAGAAAACAATACCAGCAACACTTTTACAGCTAGTTAACAGAAAACCTGTTCGTGATTTTCTCAACAAAACCGGCATTAACAGACGGTTAGTCACAATCTGTCAGTCATCTCAGGAGGCTGATTACCCAGGTAGGAAAGATGCAATCAGCACAATCATGATCCCTTAAAATAAAACGCAGGGAAATGCTAATGAACCTGCTCAGCCCACTGACTCCAGCAAAACTTTAGGTTACCGGTACCTCAAAATAGAAATGTAAAAAATAAATAAATAATCTGATTGTGAATCAACCACATCTTATTTTGTGAGGCTTCTGACCTAATATCAGTTGGCTGAGGTGGGAGAAAGGTTAACTGTGTGGATTTTGTGTAAGAGCTGAATCAGAACGTATTTCAGCGGGCAGTTCTCACACATTGACCGTCAGAGAGTACTTTTCATACGCCCTCACATCACACATGAATGCAGGCTGTTCAGTAGGTTATATGTTATGTAATTGCTGAGTTGTGTGATGCTTTGTGCCACCTAGAGGTAATTCTAATAAAACAAGCTGCAGAAAAATACTTTAAGGCTAATCGGTCATTTTAAATAAGGATCCATCAGTCTATCACAGCCACAAGTCCCCATTCTCATAGTACAACAAGAATTTGTATCTATCTATCTACTTATATAGATAGATAGATAGATAGATAGATAGATAGATAGATAGATAGATAGATAGATAGATAGATAGATAGATAGATAGATAGATAGATAGATAGATAGATAGATAGATAGAGCTGGAGCACAGAAAGACCTGGAGTGAGTAATTCCTCTGTACTTTAGGATGTGAAAGAGTATTCTTTGTCCTCATGTGACCCTTGACCTAGATCGGCTCAGGTGTCCCCTCAGGAGGCCCCTCCCTCTCATTCATCTCTCCCTTCCTCAGCCCTGTCTCCATACCCCCAGGAGGCATATCCATGTCAGCCTGCTGCACAGGTACACCACTATCACAGCATGACTGAGCTGCACCAGACAGCTCTCCTGCTCTATCCTTCCTTATGGTACACAGCAAGCCACAGAGTGAACATTCATAATATTATTCAACCCTGCAGGTTTATACCAGTTTAGATTTGACATCAACTTGAACAACAGGTTGATGCAAACTGCCTCAGGCAGTCTTTGGGTTGTGTCTTTAACTTGTCCTTCCCTATATATTTTCCATTTTCTTCACACACATCTGCAGAGGTGGAAAAAGAAGAACAAGTGCTTTCTTTCACTTCCTTACTCCCAGCTCTCTTTTCAACATCAATTCAATGCCCTTCATTAAAAATTTATTGCTGCCTTAAGAATAAAACCTAATTCTACTCTTTGAGTGTCAGTTTGTGTGTGTGTGTGTGCGCGCGCGCACGCGTGTGTGTTTGTGCGCGCATGTGTGGTTGCCACATATCCAGCTCCACCCATAACTCTGCACCAGCACTGGTATCAGAAAATTCAAAGTGTGTGCAAACAGAGTCTGCACACAAAGCGAACCCAAATGAGCAAAAACACATAAATGAGCCATGCACTAAAGACGTTTCAATTCAGCTGCTCACTAATGTCTCTCTATTGTATGTGTTTGTTGCTGTGAGGCCTGCATGTCTCTTCTTTTGGTTTTACTTGGCATGAATTTAGGATTTTTACAGCCTGGGTGTGAAAATGTTCTCAAAATGAAGTGAGTTTCTGAGATTGGCAAAAACAAGTCATGGGTCTCAAACCCATCTGTCACTACTTTTCTATTGCAAAAGCAGATTTTAACTTTTGGGTTTGGTTCCAGCAAAACTATTTTTAGAAGTATGTTTTTGGAAAGCTTCAGTAAGAACGAGGTGAACTGATATGCAACAAAGTTTCACAGCAAGTATTTAGAAAAACCTAATTTTAGGATGTGATTAGGTATATCAATTTCTTTCGTAATCACCTCTATAATGATTTGCACGTGTTTTGCAGACACAGGACCTGGGGACCTTGCAGTCACTAAGTCGACTATGAACTCTTCTGTATCCAAAAGTACTCTAGACACAAATGTGAGGCCATCTATCTGACAACTAAAGCTTTGCCAAAATTAAATCAGGCGACGGGACAGTGATCCCCAGCACATCAACAAATCTTCAACAGAATGGTTAAAACAGAAAAGAATCAAGGTGCCACATCAACCGGGCACATTCCAGACCTCTGCCTAATTGTTGCTGTGGCAAGACTTTAAGAGAGTTGTGCACAAACAAACGCTAAACTTAAATGAACTGAAGCAACCGTGTAAAAAAGCGCAGGAAAAAGTTCATCCACGGCAAAGTGAGAGACAGGAAACGCTTATTTTAATTTGTTTTAAGTCAAAGTGTGTCCACAAGCTACTGCATCATAGCATGCACTTACCGTTTCACATGAATCCTAAGAAAACTTTCTTTTTCATGGGAGTGTTTATTTAAAATGTCAAACTATTACTTCCATTTCCATTACTGCCACAGAAATACTGACTTATTCATTAGGATGTTTTTTGTTTTGTTTTTTTTTGGGGGGGGGGGTCAACATTACATTATCATTTTTTATTATTATTTTTTATTAATGGAAATCATTACTTTCGGTTTTGTATAAGTCCACTTTGCACCGCCGACTTGCACAAGTGCAGGCTTTAACATGTCACATGACATGCCATTAGCCTGCAGGGTGCAAAGCAGAGCGGGTGTTGCCGGGCCACGCCCGTGCTTGAGTCCATGATCGGCTGTGCACTTTGGTCTTTGTTTATTCTTTGATGTCTTATATCAACAGCACAGTTTGACACATACTTGACATCAAGCGTGTGAACTGCAGCAACATTTGGTGTCTGTTAATTTAAACATAATCAAAATTCATACGTCTTACTCTTAATCTGCACTTTAAACTACCATGGAAAGCACTGATTAAGGAAATGCAGATGAAAAGAAGTTCAGATCAGGCTAAGTTACAACGGATTCCTAATTACACATCCTAATCATTGCTCCAGCAACATTTAAATCATTATCCTTGTGTACTTTTATTCCACTATTTCAGTGTGATGCAGGTCCCGACTAGAAAATGAAATCTAGTCACAAAGACCGTTTTCTTCATCTTCATCATTTCTAGTAATAACTCGTAGAACTGAGAACAATAGTGGACTAGCAGACACACCCTGAACTCTGACAATTATCAACATTGCTCATCGCCATTTTTAATCCTTTATCTTGTTGACTGAAAACTTTCCCTTGGCACACAGGGATGCACACTCACTCACAAACACAGATGAGGACATGGAAAACTGAAGATGGGACAAGATGAGACAGCCCCTCAGACAGTTAAAAACAAAACAAAAACAATTAAAATTCTCCAGTTACAGGGTGTCAGTCAGAAGGTATGAGCTGTCTGCACATGCTGGGATTCCATCAGCATAGCAGTGTTGGCATGAGGAGGTGGTTGTGTGTCTGTAAAACTCTTAACACCAACCAGTCCTGGGTGTGGTCCTGGGTGTGGAGTATGTCCTCCCCTGGGCGATTCCCTGAGCTTTCCCAAAGGTGTTGCAGGGCGTTGAATATATTAATATTAATCTGAAACGTTGCAACGGCTCAAGAAGCATGAGTCAAGCTTTACTCGCTTAATTTTTGTTACTTGAAATACCCTCTTTTTTCCAGTTATCCAAAAACAATTCTGACATTAGCCATCACTGATCTGATAAATCCAGTTAATATTGGCTATGTACTGCATTTAACACCAATTAATTGCATTTGAAATAATGCATTAAGTATAAAACTAAAATCTTCACCTTCTCTTCTTAGTGGTTGGGACACTGGACCGTCTCCCTCCATTTACCCTACCCCTGGCAGCCTCCTCTTTCACACCAACCCTCTGCATGTCCTCCTTCACTGCATCTTTGAATCTTCTCGTGGTCTTCTCTGCACAAGTCCAAACCATTGAGTTCATCCTCCTGTCTCTTTGTTAGTGGAGACCACCATAGCAGGTCTCAATACCACCTTGTAAACGTTCCATGTCACTCTTGCTGTTATCCTTCTCATCCTTCTGTCACCAATCGAGTGTAAAACTAAACAGATATACAGACTGTATATAAAAATGGATGTAACTGCGATTTTAAGTGTTCAGATGATGAATGGAAAAGTCAATTAAAATAGGAGTAAATGCATATGTGTCTGGAGTTATCTTAAAGAGGTCTATTGAGTGACATAGCTTCCTTTCAGAAAGACTTTCGTGTCTGGAATCTGTTTTATAAGCATAAAAGTGGACATTTTTGTTTTTTTGTTAGTCTTTTTCTTTTTTTCACAAATGTCCTGCTGTTGTTTTATACTTTTTCTTTTAAAACAATGACCATATTAGGTTGAAAACGGGATTTTATCAGCTAATGCTATTAGACTTGGTTAGCATAAACTGAACAGGTGCAGCATTTAGAACTGCAAGCTATAGGACTAAGTAAGGAGAGGAAGAATACATATCTAATAGCTCAACAAATACACACAAAATGTGAGGCTTTACCTGTCTTCCACAAACAAATCGACCCATTTCCACTGAAATTAAATTCTATGAAATTATAAAAAAAAAAAGAGGGTTGGACGGCCCAGCCCTTATTTTTTTTTAAATATAATTGCATGCCAGCTGCTTTGAGATTAAGGGTGTGCCCAACCCTTAAACTCAAAGCAGCTGTCTATTCAAACATCCAGACTCATCACTTACGTAAAGATGAACGGAAACACAGAAGAGTATCTGTCTCCTTTCCTGCTAGATGGCCCACCTCACTCACCTTCAAATGTCTAACTTTGCCATTTGTTGGTGGTGAGAGATTGTTTTCTGTAAAATTTTAGTAAAAAACAAAACTAACATTTGAAATAATGTAATTCAGCAGCAAAATAGAGGGAGCAACTGATGTTTGGTCATACTGTGGACATGTTACACTGGTGAATGTTGGGCTGTGGAGAGGTTAAAAGAGCAGCAATGCAGTGGAGGAGCAACAATGACAAGTGAAAGGGTCAGATAGGAAACTTTGAAAAATTGGAAGGTTGAAATATGAAGTGTATAAAGTGTGAGTCAGGATTTTTTTATTTTTTTTTAGCTTGAATATCCTGAACTAGATCAAGTCACACCAGGCCAATAAAGATCAGTGGAGATGTTATGATTTTAAAAATGACAGCATGAATAAGTTTCTCAGATCAGACTGATAATGCAAAACTAACTGTCTGCTCCTTGACCTTTTTCAGATCTTTATTTTTCTCTTTATTCTTTTTTTTTAGTGTGTGAGCTGTGCTGAATAGTTTTCTATGATTACGCCTTTTTTTTTTTTTTTTATCATTTTTTTTCTTTTTTTTTTTTTTTAACATTCTTCTACATATTTTGTCTACCGTAGAAACTTTATATGCAAGCCTTGTCCTGTCTCCAGAAATCAGGAATAAAAGGAGATAGGAGAGGGTGGAAATTCTCACCACGCCTCAGAAACAGGCCCTAAAATGATTTCACTGATTCACCCAGAGGACAAAAACGGATCAAACGCTCACACAAAACAAATGTGGAGAATTTACAGAATCTTACGAGTCTTTTTTTGTCAAGAAAATTAACGTGGTCACGAACACCTATGGTTCTATGAATTATCAAATATTAGTCTGCACCTCTTTTCTCTCTTTTTCTTTATCCTCGACCACAGAGGACTGTGTTTCCTGAGCCTGGTTCTGTAGATGGTGTTCTTTTTTTCCAATGCTGTCTCTAAAATATGATATGGAAGTTTGAGATTACTGCTCTTGTGAATTAGGCATGTCAAAATAAAGTTAATTCACAATAAATAAGTGACAAATGAGCTTTCAGGGCTGGGTTAGCTTTGACAATAGGGGAAGGGTAGTGCAGGAATGCAGTTTTGGCAAATCAGCGTATATGTGCAGGCAAGGGCGTGCTCTCTTGAATGTCATTTGCCAAAGGGAATAACATGAAGTTAAGGTGGGACTTCTTTTTTCTTCCCAGAGACCAGTTCATTACCTTTATAAGTCACTCACAAAAAGCTCTGGGAGTTGTAAGACCATCTTGGTTTGTCATTGGCTCCCAAAAATTCTTTCCCACTCTATCATCAGACCCAAGTCTGCAATTAGACTTGAGCTAATGGAAAACAAGTCTTTGTAATAAATCATACCAGCAAACAAACAGTACTGCTCGCTCTCGCTTGCACTTTCCCCCCTGTTTGCTCATACATAACTCACCATCCCACACATTTCCAAACACATACATGCTACATTCTGCAAAAGTTGCAGAGTTTATAAGGTAGTGTTGGGAGACTCTCCTCAGGCTGTAGGCTGTAGGTCCATATCATTAGTATTTATGCTTGCAGACAGCCTTTGGTCAAAGTCATTAGGATGTTCTTTCCTATGAGTGAGCTCTTTGTGTTCAAAGACACACGTCTGAGACATGATTGTCGTGGCTCAAAAACTGGAAAAACCACTAAATGGCTCTCTTCATTGTTGGTATTTCTGTTTTGAAGAGGTTCTTTTGGTCTTCATTTCTGTCTCATACTTATTTGCTATATTTTTCTTCATGCATAGGATTTATGCTGCTGGCTAGGCCTCCTGGACAATAGATAGATATACATGTATGTATACATGAAGTCTAAAAGTGACACTCTGTTGTTCCCAAAAACAATGCAAAGGCATTAAGAAAAACAAAAGTAATCAGTATGTAAAAAAATCTTTGACGGGCAATTTCAAATATTTCTAGGCAAGCCTCTTTCATATATCAGGTACACAATACCTAAATGGAATATCCAAATGAATGAATTCTTGTGAGTCAAAGGTCAAATGAATGAATGGACTTACCTTGTTATAATGCTGACATTTGATAATTAGTGGAGGTTTAGCTGGCTGAATGGACAATAGAATAGAAAGCTTTTGCTGCTATTATATTACACAGAAAATAATTACATCAGGCGTGCTGCACTTGATTGTATTAAAACACAAAGTAACTTTTCATAAATTCTATATAAAGCTTAGATAACTATATAAACTAAGGAATACATGCAAAAAGTCTAATAAAATAGACAAATGCAGAGTTACAAAAATATATTATAGTGTTTATTTTATAAAAAGAAAAATGGAGAGGAACTAATTTTCTATGAATGCTTTAACACTCCTGATCAGTTTATAAATGAAAGTCTGTGATTGAAGAAATTTCTCTGCAGTTATTCCCAATTTTCCACTTTGTTAACACATTTTAATCCATGGCAGGTTACGCTGCCTACTTTCTGTAAATTAATAAAGAAAAAAGAAAACACGAGCAATGCGAGCAATCTGTATCTGTGCTGAAACTCCACAGCACAGGTATTCAAAGAGTTCAAAATGCTTTAAGCCGAGCTGGTGAGTCATTTTGAAAGAAACCAAAACCAAAGTAAGCGGCTTTGTGGAGCACTGGCAATTATGTAGATAGACTGGGACCCAAAGTGAGTCATACTTCACTGTGAATGTCTTTAAAATGGGAAATTGTGGGCATTGCTTGAAAAAAAAATAGATTACTCCAATAACACCAAATAAGTCACTTGTCAGGAAAAGAAGTACATTTATTGAAAAGTGGTCAGACTGTGACTATAGACACCCCGCACAGTAATAATAAAATTTGGTGCTACTGTCATTAATGAGCGGCTGCTAAACTTGTTTTTCCTGTGAGTCCCACCCCTTGCCTACAGGCAGTTGTGGAAGCAATATTAAAGTGTGTGTGAGAAATAAAGTTTCTTCTCAGTTGAGGACACAGACTGAAAGCCGATGGGAGGGGCGTGTAAAGACTTATAGAGACCTGAAGAGAAGAAGAATGAGCGATACCTCAGCAGCTGTTTTGATTTAAATTTCAAAAGATGCATCACCTGGTGTACTGGATGTATTATCTGTACTTTAAGCAGTTTACCTTTTAGGCCTTTAATTATTACTACAATTACTGTAGAAGTTTCTGCTTAATACAACAGATGTTGTATTAAGCAGGAATGTAACTAAAAGTGATTGTTTTTATATGTATATATCTGCTTTTTTATGTAATCATCTTATATATCTTAAATAACCTGACTTTACTAAAGCACACTGAATACATAACAGACCTGACTTTTTTTTATTTAAAAAGAAAGAAAGAACTGCGTCACTTGCTGATCGCCTTCTGTTCAAATGCTATCTGATCCGCTTTCTCAAACTGTTCTTTTAAAACGGTCTCTGTTTGGCCAAATGTTCCTCCCCGACTCTATTTCCATAACCTACCCATGCTTTCCAAAGATGAACTGTGTTTATTGAAGCGTCCTCATCATCTAAAAATGTCATAATATTCCAAAATGTCCTGTATTTGCGAGGTGTTCAAAACTGTGTGATAATGGACCTTGCACGCACTGTCTCTCTCTCACACACACACATGCACACACACACGCACACACTTCTGTCTCCAGCTGAGTAGACAGGGGAGTGGCAGAGAGAGAGATAGAGAAAGAAAAGTTTTTGGCTGACAGACAAAGAGGTGTGGTCACAAGTCTCCAAAAACGCTCCTGTCCTGCTCTTGTTTTGCAGTCTGCACCAGAGGGACCAGGGCGGACAGGGCGGAGAGAGAGAGAGAGTGAGAAAGAGAGAGAGAGAGGGAGGGAGGCAACCTGTCAGGTTGTTTCTGTCCACTTAGTTTCGTCCGGTAACTTCTGTGGGATCGCAGTGGCTGCCGTTCTCTGATCACCATGGACGGGTCTCACCAGGCCCTGAACATGGGCCGCAGGTCTAACTCCAGGGGAGACTTGACTGGAGAGGTCACCTATCATTACGCACGGAGCGACGGCTTGCACGGAGCGGGTAACGGATACGACCAGTACGGATACGACGGACAGAAAACCTTCACATATTCAAAGTCCACGAAGGGAGGCGGGATGACGAGCGGAATGGCCAGCAGCATGAGAGCCGGAACCACGAGAGGAATGACGTGGCGTGTGGCCAGCATGGGAGGGGGGGCGATGGTCAGCGGCGGCGGGGGGACGATTAGCGGAATGGGGTATGAATTTTAATCTCTCTTCCACAAGTTTTGGGTTTCTTTTAGCCCCTGTGGCCAATATGTGAACTGCAGCGCACGATTGACGAAAATGCCATTAAATATTAAACGTGACAGCCTGTGTGTTTTTGTTGGGCCCTGCAAACACTAAAAACACCGATACTCCCTGGGCTTAAAAAAAAAAGCGAACAAAACAAGTAAATGCACATCAGCCCGCAGGAGTGTAATTACAGGGAAATGCTCTAGTTCTGCAAAGTATTAGCATTTCCACTTTTTTGTAACATTGAAGTAAAGTTGGAGATTTCTGTATAAAAACAGTAAAGTTTTGTTTACCTCACATTTGTTTGCAGACAGAGTCGGCTCAATGGTATAACTGATCATACACACTGATAATGCGCATTGATACATGCTGACATACAGCTGTTGTCTTTGGCACATCTTTTCAATTACTCCTCAGCTTCTGCTTTGCACAGGAGCTAAGCTCCCCGGGGACAAACGAGATTTATAGTCCGCGTTAATTTGCCAACTTTCCTCTGCTCCCCTCCACTCTATGACCAGCACAAGGATTGTGTTTCTGACCCTGCATCTTTAAGAAAGGGCAGACTTAATCACAATGCGCAAACAAATTGTGAGTCAGAGCAACTTCGTTTATGGCTTGCTTTACACTTTCTATCAGGGAGTGATTTCTGAGATAAGGTACTCGTATAAGCCCTGTGATTAAAGTGAAAGTGCCTGCTGCAGCTTTGGGCAAATATAAGTAAGTTTTTTACATTGATTATTATTGCTGTTTGATTTTTAGGGTAATAGGTATGATATATATAACACAAGTATATCATTTCTGGTTAATAAAATATATAATAGAGATGCACCAGTAGGTTTTTATGCATATTTTACAATGAGATCAACCCTTTAGTTTGTGTGTTTGTTTGTAAAAACCAGAGCAGGTTTCTGGAAAAGTGTCTTTTGTAGAAATTTGGATGCTTATTTGAGTTTTAACTTTCAGCGATGTGTAAAATATCACAAAATCATAACATTTTTGGGCAGACTGTGCAAAACATTTTATCCATATACAGCTAGCATAAATACTTTATAAACTCAGAATTAAAAAGACCTACGATAAGCAGCTGTGATAGCTGGGGTGATAGCCCTCCTTGTTTCAGCTTTCGTTTCTAGGAAACAGAAAGATCTCCATTATAACAACTCTTATTTTTTTAAATTAGTAATTATTTTTTATTGGTTTATGGGTGCTGCCACAGCTCATGCGTTTGAGCAAAGATCTGTGTTCAAGTCTCCTCCAGACCACGTCTTTTCCACTCACTTTCCTGCCTGTAAACAGTGCTTTCCTGTCAAATTAAGCCTAAAATAATATTAAAAGAAAATTGAAATGTTTATAATAGTAGTGAAAAGTCTTTCTTTGGCAAATTGTGTTTGAATATTGACTATATATACCAGATGTTGAGCCCGTGTTGATGTAATCTGTTGCAGTGTATTTTTTTTGGCTAATGTTTTTGAAAGTCTAGCCAAATTGTAACCATGTCTTTGCAGTTTGTGGATTATGATGAGCTTTTGAATATTCCTCCGTGAATTTACAGTTTTATCTTTGCTTAACAACACCTCATTCAAATTAAACAATCTAAGAAGGGATATTCACTATTTGATGATATTTTGACAAAAAGGGCAAAACGAAGACACTGCTTTGTTTTAGGGGGACACAGTGAAAAAAAACTGGGAACCACTGCGGTAAACGGGAACATTTTGGTAACAATTAAAGCTGAAGATCTTAATGTTATTAAGTTTACTTCACTGCCCTCCACAGTGGCTCTACACTTACATCTATCAACCAGAAGGCAGCTATCCTGCAGAGCCAGTGCAACGAGTACCTGCAGAAAGCCGAATACTACATTAAAGCTGTGAGTTGTGTTTTTTTTTTTTTTGTAGAAAGAAGTGTAGATAAAAATCAGTTAGGCCAGTCAGGAAGGTTTTTATTTCACAAGAAGAGTGTAGTGTTGTAGCCTGTCCTATGTAAGCAAAAAGAAGCAGAAAGAATGAGAGAAATGTTGTGCGGTTGTACTTGGAGTAGCTGGATGAGTAGGCTTTTGGTGTACGGTAAGAGTCTGTGACAGATAATGTTTAATTTTTGTTTATCTCCCTGTTGGATCTGATTTTTAGAACTGGCCCCTTGAGCAATATTGCATCTGTCAATCCACTTTAATTTTACACCCTTCCTTAGTTTAGTTGTTAAGCAACCTATCATGAATTATTTATGTCGCTGTGAAGTTCATCATAAGTGCAAAACCCAGCTTAAAACTTGTGGGCGTGTGATTTATTTTCCTGTTGACTACTTATATCACCAGAATATTGCAACTGCTTTGTCCTTGTCATAAATCATCCTCTTTCGTGGGTTGTAAAAAAGATTTTTCTCTGACATTGACATTTTTTGGCACTTCTAAATAGAAATAATTAAATCTAAAGCACAGCAAGGACAAAAGATATCTATACTCAAAATGTGCCCATTTAGTATTCTGGATTTGTACACCTCCCTCAGGATTGTGTGTGTGTTTTGCAGGGTGCAAACCCGAATGAGGTCGAGTACTTCATGGGGTTGGCCAAAGAGGCCATTCAAAATCTGAAGAGCTGCGGGGTCGACCTGAGACAAATGGGTCAGCCTAATGAGAACGTAATGAGAAGGTAAGAAAGGCCAGATTTCTCTCTGTGTCTTAATCATCTGATTTTTCTTTCACTAGAACAGTGCCGGTCCGAAAACAGTGTTACTCATGATTTTGAAGCTGAAATGTAACTGTCTCTTAAATGCATCACATGCAGGTAATTAAGTAACATAGCAGCTGTTTTGAAAAGAATAATGAATGTGTCTCAAGCTTTAATCTTAGTCCAAATTTCCTCCGGCTCTCAGTAATTAACCTCCCATTTTTAAAGCAGATTGGATGAATGTTTGTTGACAGGACAGATGGTTGGGCAAACAGAGATTTCATGAAATATTATAAAGATATTTTCTTTCTATGGTATGTATGATTCCAACTCTAATTTTTTTCTGTTTTCTAATCTGTAGTGTGGAGATGTACAATAACCAGCTGAAGGGGGTCCACATGGCCATCTCAGGCACCACGCAGAGAAGGAAGAGCACCAGGCGGAGCTCTGGTGGCTGGGAGGAACCTGGAAGGAGCTATCATGATGCTATGGGCTGGATTGCACAGCAAAAGGTTTGTATAGACACACGCAACTAAATGCCTTAATACCTAACAAGCACCTGCAGCTACTCTTCTGATATTCATGAGGCCTTTAAGGAATCCTGTGTTAAGCTATCTTGGTAAAGCTTTAGGCTACGTCCACACTAGTCCGGATCTTTTGGAAAACGGAGCTTTCGTGGAAAAACGATCCCCGTCCACACTATCATTTTGAGTCGTTTTTCACACCTTTGCGCGTCCAGTACCGTGCATGCGTAAAATGTTAGACGAGCCGACCTGCCTGTTGTTTATTTACTTTCCTGCTCTTTAAAACGAGCGGCGAAATGGCGAGACAAAGCACCGACTGTGTCAAATGGAATGATAATGAGGTGGCGCTGTTGCTCCGAGTCACAAATGAGTTCATATTAATCTTCAACACGGCCACTAAAAACTTATTGACTGAAACTAAACTGAAACTGAACAAACAAAACAACAAAACAACTGCGGTACGATGCCGTCTGACCATCTTAGTTAAAGTGGTCACATGACTGCATCATATGACTAACATACGTCACCGTTTTAATAAAAGCGCCGTTTTTGCCGTCCACACTACGCGAAAACGCTGCGTTTTAAAATTGATGCGTTTTCGAGACCGTTTCCAAAAAAGCTCCGTTTTCCCTCCGTCTCAGTGTGGA
>VUQR01030981.1:0-15678 GCA_015108515.1 Hemichromis elongatus
ATGTTTCGCGCATGCGCGGTACTGGAACGTAAGCGTTTTGCCCCGTTTTAATGTGGACGCGCAACTGTGTGAAAAACGACTCAAAACGACAGAGTGGACGCGGAGCGTTTTCAGACGAAAGCTCCGTATTCAGATCTATCCGGACTAGTGTGGACATAGCCTTTCTATGCAGGTACACTTTCACTGCATTGGCAGTGAGTTTGGGATCAAACAGGTGCTTTCCAGATTGAAGAGCATGGTGGATCTAAGTTTGACCACACATTTCTGCAGTCATGAGTTCATGCCACGTGCTGAAATCCATCCCCAAAGCATGACAGAGTCTCGCATGTTTGACAGACGGCTGTATACCACGGGGATTTCAATCAAAGATTTTAAATCTGTATTCTTCTCTCCATATGACCGGTTTCCACCAATTTTTAGCCCAGTTCCTGTATAATTTGCCAAACCTCAGCTTCCTCCCTGTTTCCCTTTCTTAAGAACGGCTTCTTGACAGCCACCCTTCCACTGACCGTTTATTCCACTGAGGCTTCAGAGAACAACAGATGGATCAGCTGAAGGTCCAGGAGTATCTCTCAGGTCCTGTATCAGGATTTTGGATTTTTTTTTATTTTTTAAGGACAAGACTTTCAAAGACTGCTCATCTGTTGTAGATAGTTTTTTGGCAAACAGCTCTTCAGGAATCACCTTGTTGGTTCAAAAATACAGTATGTTTGCCAACTTTCATAGGTTTAGGTTTAATTAAAGAAGGGGGAACAAATTCTGTGTTTTTGTGACAGACTGCTAGCAACAATCTTTGCTAAGTTATGTGTTGTGTGTTGACACAACACTAGTTTACCTCTTCAGCCTTTTTTTATGCTTGAAGGTCGGTGTTAAGTAGCTTGAAGATGGTCAGGTACAAGGACTGGAAAGAAAATGAGTGAAAACACAGCCCATGACCTCCATGAGAGTACTGCTCAAGACCAATTTAAAAATTACAAGAAAGTCTGGCTTCTTGTAATTTTTTGATGCTGCTGTGCTGTGCAGCATCAAAAAGCTGCACAGCACTTTGCAGCTTTTTGATGCTGCACTTCCAGTTAAGGACCTATGTCTGTTTAGGATTCGGTAACATGAAAATGTCCCATCAGTTTAGATTGTGGCAACTCTAACAGCTGAGCCTTCTGTCCCTGCATTAAAATCCTTTCAGTCATTCAGTATCTGCAAACAGGTACTACCAGAGTAGATTTGCACCTCCAGACAGGGCAACGGCGATAAAACATTACAACTAATATTGTAAAAACTGCAAGTATTGTTTTGGAAATGTTGAAAGAATTCTTGGTACAATTTGGGAAATTTACTGCCAAGCTGTGCCTTTCCAAGAGTCAGATCAATCTCAGTAGCTGGCACAAAAACCACTCAAAGGTAACAAGTTCTCCTTCAATCCTTTCCACAGCTGACAAACACATTTTATCTGGTTTGTTGAATGTGTCAAGTTGATATGGTTTATCTGGAAAACTGTACAGCGCATTACTCTACAGCGAGATGCAATATAAAGACATTACAAAGAAACTGCCACATCTTTCAGTATAAATAGTACATATAAAAAGGTCATTTAGCTCAACTAAATAATGGTGTTATTAAGCAATGCTTTTAATTTTTCATTCAGTGTACTTACGCTTCAATTAAGCTGGAAATGTCTGAGAGCCCTCCTACTCCTGCTGCAGGGCCTCCCACTGCATTAGACATCATTCCTGACATGCTGAGCACAGTGACACAGTTAGTCAGTTCACAGTGGGACTCATATTTTAAAACTACACTTGAATGCTGAAGTAAATGCATGAAGTTCGACTTACAGCTGTTGTACCTGCTGGTTCTGCATCACACTGGCAGCCTGCAAAGAGAAATCAACATAAATCTTGATGTGTTTCTCACGAACGTAATAAAAGGGCAATTTTTTTTTTAATCACACTGGCAATTTTCTCAGAAGAACAATCTACCATCTAGCACTGTGGGGCCTGAATGCGCATACACGGCTATTGGATTTAGATGAGTCTTGTCTTTGTTGCTGCAATAAAATCCTGGCATGTTCAGAAAAAAACCTTCTCCGCCAAACGCACGCTCCCATGTGTCATAATTTAATGAGCTCGGGGTTGTCAGGCTCTGACTTCTGCTAGACAATTATTGTGGTTGTTTAACGGGCTAACTATCACTCCTGGGACTAATCCAGTAACAAATAAAAACAATTCTGAGGCTCCTGAATGGGAGCTGTGCCTGATAGGACTCGCGCTCTTACCATGCTGATGAAGGCTGGGTTGTTGATTAAACTAGCCATGTCAAATCCCAGTCCGGCTGCTATCTGTGACAGAGATGTGTAAACGACAGTCCAACAAGAAAATATGAACATTAACCAAAATTGCATTATGCTACACGTGTGGAGAGGATTAAAAGAAGGAGCCTTATTTGTACTGACAGGGCTTGTTGCTTCTTTCTGCTTCTGCTCTGCGATTTTCAGGTTGGATTTGTACGTGTCATTCTCAGGGTCCAATACCAAGGCTTTTTTGAAGTAGGTAATTGCCTCTGGATACTTGTTCATAGCTGTCAAAGCCAAGCTGAAACCACAGAGGAAACAGTCAGCAGTCATTTTTGGAAAATACTATGGAGAGGGTCACTGTTTATTTAAAATGACTTGTTAATGGTAAATGACCCAACCCCATCCTCCCGTATGCTTTGCTGTAGGTCGGATCAATCCCAATGGCTCTCTCACAGTCACTAGTTGCCTCGGTATAATTCCCCAGCTTACTGTGAGCTGCAGCCCTGCAAGTAATAAAGTCAGAGCGCTAATGTTTGTGTTTAGGTGGGTAATGAAAAAGGGAAGAAATCGGTCAGCAAGCACTTTCTCAAACAGTTCAAGCATTACATCACACTTGGCTCTGCTCTGTTTGTCTACTGTCTGCCATTATATGCAAATCTGCAAATCACGATTAAAGGAAAAAGTCAAGTTCAGATCAGTGACAGCGTAAAATAGCAGTTCAGTAAATACCTGTTGCAGTAGTACACAGCATTTCTTAGGTCCAGATCAATGGCCTTTGTGTAGCACTCCACTGCACTCCTGTAGTTCTCCTCCTTCATGTGATTGTTTCCTAAAAAAACAAAGTGTGTAGTTATAACAAAGTTAGCATAAAGCTCATAAATTATTCAGTCAATCTTGCAGAGAAATAGCATGACAATTCAGCTTTAGGGTGATAAATTATTATATATGGTCTCTTTTCTTCTTTTCGCAGGCTTCAGAAAAGCATTGGCAGATCTTTAAAAATGTTTTATGTGCCACTAGCTACAGGTTCAGAAATCTGAACACCCCACTCCTCTTTTTTTTAAAAACTTGTGAACATGCGTGCACAATCCTCTCCAACATCCAACCAACATAATAAAACCCAGAAACCAAACAGTCAAGCAAGGACAGAGAAACAAGCAGAAACAACAGCACACGCCTACTCCCAACAGGCCACCCGAATCTTCAGAGAACACGCACCCATACACACCCACCCGGAAACCCCAAGACGCCGCAACTAACGGTGGACGCCAACTTGGCGACACACAAATGTGCAAGAAGGCCTCCACCAGTGTCTGAAGCCCTCGCTAAGACCCAACAGAGGCCAGACAGCACATTCCAACTCCACCCGGGCAGCATGGACAGCCAGGAATAGGAGTCCACTGCACCGAGGGAGTCAAAAGACAGCGAACAGACCCAAAGTCAAGGTAGGACAGCGAAAAGCACAACCGGGGTGCCGGGTCACACACCCTAGTGGCAAAGGTCAACCCAGTCGCATACGCTCCCCACATTTAGATCACGGGCCGAGGGTGTTTTAAAGGAATACTAACAATATGTAAGGATACTACTTTAACCAAGCTTCAGATGTTTCAAAGTTATTAATTCTTCAACTGATCCAGCACAGCTTTTATATTAAAACTAATTTATTATATGCAGGTACAAATGACATAATAAAAAGACAAATATTGGGCATCGCTGTCTGAATTTATTTAAATAGCACAATTTTGCTTTCCAAAACAGATTTTAATGATAAAAAGCAGGTTTCGTCTGGGCGGTTGCCACTAGTAACAAAGGAGTTCTGATGTGAGTTACTTCTTCTATAAATTCAGCACCTGTGTGCAGGAGAAACCCATATAAGGGATATCTACCCTATGACATCATATAAAGCCAAGAGCAGGAAAAACTGTCTGAAATAGAGTGTTCAGAAGGAAGCCTGAGCTTTTGGCTCAATGAGGCCTTTTTAATATGAGCATCCATCACTGTAACAGTATATATATGATAGATAATGAGGAAAATAAGACAAAATTAGATTCAAATGCACTTGAGAAACTTCAACTGAACTAATCATTTACATCTTGACAAATGGAATTGAAACTAATCATAGTGCGTCTAGCGATGATAAATACAATAAATGTGTTCCCCATCCACAACAATTTGACAGCACAATTCAAAAACACATTCCGAACCCTGTGGAGGATGAATTTACAAGAAAGCGAGAGCGGACACAGAAAGGTTTAGGGGTTATTTTGAATTTTGTCCATATTTAATAAGATAAACAAAACAGTAATAATAGTAAATTAAAAATTAAAGTAATAATACATTCGTAATACAGAATAAGGTAATGCACACATGTCCACTATGAAGAGCATCAGAGCTGATGCAAAGCATTTGATGTAGGAGCTCAAAATATTTATTTATGAACCTAATGTAATTAGACGTGAAGTGTTTCAAGATTACCTTCATTCTTAAGCTGCTCGGCTCGTTCGATGTCTTCAGGAGATGGGGAGATCTCTGGTATGGTTAGATTGTCATTCTGTGCAAATGTAAAATAAGAGAGTCAGTGAACAAACACGTAGGAAATTCTGACTTGACACAAAAACAGCACCGGTGAATTTAAGTTATCATTATTGTACTGCGTATTTTACAGTACTGTTGAAGTGTGCAGTACCCACCTTGAGCAGGGCATTGAGGAATATCTCTCTAAGTGACTGCGGCACTGCAAGATGACAGTCACTGGAGCTGATCTTGAAGGTGGTCTCCAAGCACTGCACAGCAACTGCAGTGGAGAATCAGCCACCATATGACATAGTAGTTTTGAGTTAACTGGATAATCATGTTGAGTCAGAAGTTGGCTGTACACTCAGAGCAAGTCATTCTCTTCACCAGTACTGCTTATCAAACCCTGATTCTGGTCATGTTTTCTTACTACCTTGGCTGTTCTTAGCTTACTATCGAGAAAAGGGACATGATGTATGTACAGTTTGTGCAGATTCAGAACTCTGAAATGGACGAGACAAGGCAGAGTGCCCAGTGTTCGCAAAGACACTTTCTAAGGCATAAGTGCAGTGAGTCGACCTACCTTCGAGGCTTTCCTGCTCATCAGAATTCAAAGTACCACAATGTGTTTGATCTCGTAGGAACTGCACAATAGAGAATGCCAGGCGTTTTTCCACAGCCATTTTTACCTAGAAACTGGCAGGCACAAGAAGGTCTTTGCAGTCAAATGGAAAGAAAACCACTCAATGGTAAGTGAATTACTAATTCAGGAGGTGCCATTTCATATAAGGGTAATAAACACATGCTTAAATAATGCATAACCGATTTATAAGTCAGTATAAAATACTGTAATTATGGTTATTTAATCAAACTCAGACAGAGACTCAATCCTCTGAAGTGCACACCTACTGCTTCAATAGGAATTATGGGGGTAGATGCTGCTTATCAAATGCACTTGATTAACTTTTGCAGTTTGCTGGTCTGGAGCATTCAGGTGTGTGTTCACCTCAAGGTCAGAACACGTAATGCTCAGAGAAACTGCAAAATACCCAAGAGCTACATCTCACACTCTACACGGCTCATTAAGTATTTCAAATCTTAAATTTTATGGCAGTTCTCTTAGAAAAAGACTAAAATGTTAGTCGGCAGCACGGCTTTAATTTGCAGACTTGCATGTGAACATCCTGCAAGACTTCTGGGACAATGTTCTTTGGACAGACAAGACCAGAGCATAGAATTTAAAATGAGCACAAACACTTTTTACCATATGTCTGGTGGTGGGCTTGTTTTTTATTTAATTTGTTGCGCCAAAAATCCTCCATAATAATGTGAGAGACTGACAAAGTTATACATTAAGAGGGTTCTACAAGCTACTGAATTACAGCATGTACTTAGTTTTTCACCAGAGTGCATATATTCTGCGAAAACTTAGTTTTTCATGACTGTTTTTTCTGGCTGAAATAGCAATCAGACAATTTTATGGAACGATGCTTTTCTGCCACAAGTATATAAATAATAAACTATATTTAATAAGATTTAATAAAGAATGACCTGTTCCTTTGTCCAGTTTAGTTTACTATTAACCTGTACATCATTATGTTAAGGACATTAAATAACATACTGATATTATTGAATATTTTTTACCCTTAAAAATCAATACGGACATTGTTATGCAAAAATCCAGTGTCAGTGTGACTCTATTAAAAGTAGGCACTACTTAAAAACAAAGAAGCTTACTTAGGGAGTAGATTTTCGGTGCTTTTGATATATGCATTTCGTTTTTTATTCAATAATACATTACTTTTTATACTCTCCGGTTGTTTAGAAGAGCCTGAGATGACCTAATTATAAACCTGAGCTCCGGGTTATTTTTGGGTGCCAATAGTTATCTTGGATTTGTTAACTCTGTAGGAGTGAAAGAAAATATCAAATGACTACATTGCATTTTGATAGTAAATCTCTACAGCTACAAAGTTACACTACAACATATACTGGCGATCTGCTGTTTCTTATCATTTTCTTGCCTATAAAAAACACGCCTTGCCCCTCTCACAGGCTAGTTACTGCTTGGTCTTCTAAGTCGGACTGAGGCAAAAGGTCTGCAGGGAAACTGGAGCAAAAAACATGGCCACAAAATCACGGTGAAGGATGCTATAGACACATTATTATTACCTCATACGTCTGTCACGTGCTTAAACCAAGCGTTATGTTCATCTGAGTCTAGCTAGCACAGCTACTCCTCCCTCCGTGTGTGTTGACACACGTAAATGCAGTGATGCTGAAGCTGTGATGTAATATCATAATTGGTATTTTCATTCACTGCACCGACTTTATAGGTTTATTTAACATAAAGGCATTGCTAATATAAAATGATAATTTAGCCAGTGCCGCTGGCAGGTGTTTGTCGTTTTAAGGAAAACTACACCCTGACCGTCCGGACAAACAAGGCTCGCGCGCTGCTTGTGTGATGCTGGCTAAAACAATCACAACCCTTGACCAAAAAAACAAAACAAGACAGGAAAACAGGAGGAGGGGAGGAAACAGATGTCATTCTCTGAGCCCTACAAACAACACGAAGTCGTTTTAAAACTAACATTCTATTAAAGGATGCTGTTCAGTGTGTGTCCCCCCTCCCGCCCACCTACCTGAGGTCTTATCCAGCTGTCTGCTGCTACCTCGTCATGAGGGCTCGATCGATCGCGTCTTCCTCGTCTGCGCCTGCGCGTTAACAGCGGAAACGAGAAACGGTTCCCACGCGAGAAACAGGGAGAGATATCGGTCTTTAGCTGCGACTACAGGGAGGGAAAACGTGTTAATTTTATTTTATGTACTTCTTTTTTTATGTTTTTGCTGAAAAAAACCCCATGATACTGCTGGCATGTATCTGCTAACAGCTATAGTCTGCCGAGCACATTTCAGGTATGCTAAACATAAAAAGTCCACTAAATTGAGGTTGTTGATTACTCAAGTTTGACAGATTGGTTAACTACATTCAACATCTTTAAATTGCTAATTGCAGTGTCTTCTGCTTCCACGGGCACCTGTCAACAGTTAAAAATAATTTGAAGTGACAAAGTGACCACTCCTTGTTGGCACTGTAAGGATAACTGGGCTGTTTTTGTACGCTTTTGGCTGCTTGACACTTATTCCAGGCTTTTATGAACTTTGAATTCTTCCGATACACTGAGACGGAGGAAAAACGGAGTGTTTTTGGAAACGCTCTCACGCATACATTCGTAAACGCAGCGTTTTGGCGTAGTGTGGACGGCCAAAACGGAGACTTTTAAAAACGATGACGTATGTTAGTCATATGATGCAGTCATGTGACCACTTTAACCAAGATGGTCAGCAGTTGTTTTGTTTGCTCAAAGTGGATTATGCTTGTAAGTCTTCTGGTGTATTCTGGTTTAGATTCCATGAAGCCAACAAACCCAACAATGCTTGAATCCCGCTGATGAGTGAACACAAACTAACTATATGTAAATAACAAATTTCTTATTTTTTCTGAGCACGAATTGGGTGAGCTTGAAACGTGAAACACATGAAACACTACCTTGAGAGCCACGCTTTAACCATATTCACTGATGCTCTCGTGGCGTTCTTATTCAGGTGGGCTAGCGGCCACTTTTCTCAGTGGACTGGATAAGACGGCTGAAGGATGGTATAAAGTGACCCTCTGGAATATCCCCATTACTATCCGCTGATTAAGAGGTGCCAAATCGAAAACAGGAGAAAGATGGAAATGGCTTTTAACAGCAGTTGTAAAGAGGTAAACCGCAGGCTGATGTTTAACATGTATATCCTAAATTTTAACCCTCTAGCGCCAAACAGATCATATTTGATATATGAGTTTTTAAGCCCTGTAACAATGTGATTCTTTGGCAACTTACATGTTTCGGTTTGTTTAGAATAAGCATACTATCAGCAATAATGCCCGATATGGCAAAAATGATACAAGCTTTTTTCTGAATTGGTTCAATAAACACTCCAGTTTAAAAAAACAAACAAACAACTAAGTCAAGTTGTTGGACAGCCATGGATCCATTCACATGTGCAGATAAAGTTAGAAAATCTGTGACATAAAAATCTGTGGACAACAGGCCCTGTTGTTGTCGGGGTAGCCAATCAAGCCACATTGGGACCCTGAGATCACATTGATTTGCTGATACTGATTATGGCTCGATGTAAAAAAAACTCCAAAAATAGTTATGGTCTGTGTGTTTGTAGTTAGACGAGCCAGTAACAGTCTGTACGGCATGCAGGCAGATCGGCACACACAAGGTTACAACTACACATCGCTTGTCTTTGCCAGTTAATCAGCTGAGTAGAGAATGGTATTATCAGCAATAAAGCCCACATTATAACATGTCTCCCTGAATCTGTTCTTAATAAGCACCAAAGATTTAGCTTTATCCTTTAATTTGTCACCTGTTTGTTTGTTTAAATGATGTACAAGCATACAAGCAACGATTACTGTCACTTTTGCACATTAATGAAGCCCCCAATGTTGCCTGTCCCATGTCTTTAGAGGGCTGAGGCTTGCAGCCCAGAGAACCTGCTCAGTGACACCACATATTACTGCTGGTTACCAAATGTGTCATAGAATCAACTCCGGCTGGACTCCCTAAACATTATCATTCATTATAATAAGCATAATTAAATGATTTAACTGATCCGCTTCTCTCGTTTTTTTCCCCCAGGTAAATACGCCAATCTTAGAAGAGTTGATAAAGCTGCGGGCAAAGGTTGCATGCTTACTTTACTTACGCTAGTCATGCTGACTATGTGCTGGAGATTAACATGACTTTCTGGGTATGGTCACTTTGACATCTGACTTCGCTGTCATTTAAGATGAGCTGTCCCGCCTCTGGATAACTGCCTTAAAGTAGGAAAGGAAACTCAATAGGGCAGATGAATGGGTGTGCAACTCCACATGCAGTCACATAACATGCAGGGTGAAATGTAATCAGTTACTAATGACAAATTACACATCGACTTTTTAAGATTAGTAGTGTAATCAATGGGTTGTAATCAGGTTGAAAAACTAAAAGCATTTCTTTAATCTCAGGAAGTAAAACAAACCAGAGTTCACAAAAAGACCACAAGAAGGACGAAAACTGCCAGAAAATCCAACAAAGGAAAAACATGAGACTGTATACATGCACAGAGAGATGCTCAGTAAGAATCAATCATAGAATCAGAAGAAAAACAAAAGGTTAAAGTACAGGCGGCACAAGGAAAAGTTTTTCCCACAGTAAAAACAGGAAGTGGAAACTAGAAAGACGAGGGCACTAACAGAGAGACGAAGACAAGGAAGCAGTCGGATACTACAGAAAGAAGAAGACAAAGAACACAAGAAATTATATAAATAGAATCAAAACAGGAACCAAAACTAAAAAAAAAAAATCACACAGAAACCCAGAGCTGCAGTAACAGTTTTCAATGCAAACAACAAATTTTGAATATTCAGTATTTGCGGATTTAAAACAGATTTCCTGGACAAAAATGTTCTACACTCATATTTTTTTTTTAATGTGCAAATGAAGTTAGCTTGATTTGGGCTTTAGACAGCATAGGGTTAAAAATGGCACTCTTCACATTCTGACTAAGGAGGTTGTTCTTTTTCTGCTGTTACAGACAAGGTCCATGAAACTGAAGCCCATGGGAATCAAAGAGAGGAAATACATTCTTGCGCTGAAGGAGGAGTGCCTGATGAAGGGCTACCAGTTGATGAGACTGGGACTTGCCCTACTACATGAATCAAGTGGAGCAGCGCAAGTCTGCTGTAGACAAACTAATCGAGTATTTCCCTCTTGATGTGGTGACAGAAGGACTGTTTGGTATCTATCAGGAGCTGCTTGGTCTCACATTCACAGAGGTGGAACAGGCTGATGTGTGGCATGAAAATGTCAAGCTGTACTCAGCCCAGGACACTAAAACAGGGGAGGAGATTGGTCAGTTCTACCTGGATCTACATCCAAGGTAGATTATGTGTCAATTTTTTGAGAGACAAGATCTCGTGTTTGATGTTTTTATGAAGTTTGAGCTCACTAACATTGACTAGAGCTCTTGATCTGTGTGACAGACTTCAGCCTGACTGTGACATTTCACCAGGGAAGGAAAATATGGCCTCGCAGGTTGCTTTGGGCTCCAGCCTGGCTGCAAAGGACCTGACGGAAAGCACAGGCTGCCGGTTGCAGCCATCATGGCCAACTTCACCAAGCCCAGCAAAGGTTGTCCTTCTCTCCTCCAACACCATGAAGTGGAGACCCTATTTTCATGAGTTTGGTCATGTCATGCACAAAATCTGCTCTAAGGTAATTATCTATATTCAGTCAGGAAGTTGATATTAGTGATATTTGTATACTGTGTGCTTATGAATAAGAGTGAGTTTTCCTGTGTATGCATCAGACCGCTTTTTCAGAATTCAGCGGAACACTGATGGAAACTGACTTTGTGGAGGTGCCGTCTCAGATGCTTGAGAACTGGGTTTGTGAAAAGGAGGCTCTGAGAAGGATGTCCCGTCACTACACTACAAAGATGGTAACCCCATCCCAGACGAGCTGCTCGACAAACTGCCTCCAGAGTCGCTAACACTGGTCAGACACTCAAACTTCGCACAAAGAAGTCTCTGTAACAGTTATGTGTTAGTGAAGCGTCTCTGCTAATGTGTTCTCCTTCAGGGCTTATAACCTTGGTCAGGTCCTTAGTAAGGTGGACCAGTCGCTTCACACCAGCCCACGTGCAGAGGTGTTGCTAAAACAATAAACCAGGGATATCCAACTCGTTTTAATATCAAGGGCCACATACAACTTCATTTGATCTCTCAAAAAAAAATAATGCTGTAGTAAGTAAAATGCATCAGCCAGCACAATTCTTTGGGCTTAAATTGTAAAAAAATGTATAAAATTTAAAAAAAAAACAACTTCTGGTTGCTCATTGTCCAGACTGTTCTATAAATCTTCACGGGGCTTAATGATGGCAAACCCCTGAAACCCTGCCTACATGCTTTTAAAGATGTTTTGTAGTAGTTCTGGAAGGAATATAAGGCAATGTTTGTTAGGACATGCACTGTTACTGAGCACTTTGAAGCACTTTACGTTTACTACAGGCTTTGGCTGGATTGAACTCCATCAGTTTACCTAACTGTCCTATTGCCTGGCTGTTCTGGTTATTTGGAAGCTGATCGTCTTTATTTGTACCCATTTAAAAAATTGTTTTTCATTTCTTTATCAAACAAAAGTGATGTTTTACACTGAATTTATAATGCCCACTTTATGGTGCCCATGTCTGTTAGTGGTTTTATAAAAACATTTGGGATGTTTTTACATTTCCATAAAAAATGTTAAATAAATAAAATGTAAAGTAAATGAATTTCTGTAATTTTAGTAGTCTGAACTCAAACATCTTTACCATAGTTTATTCTTTGTGCACTTTTTGTATTGCATACTTTGTGTTACAGAAATCATTCAGGTATCAAAACATTTTCACACACAGAGCCACTTAACGTATCTACTTTCCACTACAAACAAATAAACAAATAGTTTAGATCAAACTGAAAAATAAACAAATACCTTTGATTAAAAACATAAACACCTCTTTTATGATTTTTTTTTTTATTTTATTGTTGTTTTGCTGTGATGGAGCTCCTGACCCAGCCCAAGCTCTCTAGGAAGACGAGGAAAAACTCCCTAGGGTGGCATGATGGGAAGAAACCTCTGGAAAGGCAATTCAAAGAGAGATCGGCTGGGGGCAGGAACAGGAGCTCCAGGACACGGAAAAACACACTTGTATTACTTTGATTTAAGCACAATTTTGAATTTTACCCTGTTAAAAAATTATATTGTACAATAGTACATACAGAGAAAACCCAACAATCATATGACCCCCTATGAGCAAGCACTTTGGCGACAGTGGGAAGGAAAAACTCCCTTTTAACAGGAAGAAACCTCCGGCAGAACCAGGCTCAGGGAGGGGCGGGGCCATCTGCTGCGACCGGATGGGATAAGAGGCGAAAAGGGGATACACTTTAGGGGAAGGCACGTCTGCGAAAGAGAAGTTGCGGCCGAGGGTGTAATGGCGGTTGAGGGTTAATCTGTGGAACGTTCTGAGACTCTCTCCATCACGCTCCTGTTGACCGAAGCTGCCAGCTTTTGTCCTTTTTGTTTTTCTAATTTGAGCTGGAGTTCAAGGTCTTTGGCTTTGGCTTTAAAATGAGCTTTGTGGTTGCCAGCAGCTTGGATTGCCTGGTTCACTGTCCCAATGCAATCGTTTCTTTCTTTATACAAAGCGGCATAAACTGACTCTTTGTTCCCCCTTAATTCCTCAAGCTCTTGTTTTTTCTTCAGAATAGCTGTCTCTAGTGTCTTGTTTTTAAAAAGTACAGAGTCTATCTGTTTTTGAAGAATGTCCTCCCTCGTTTCATCAATGGGGATGCCTTCCATATCGTCCACAAACTCCTTTTTCAGGTTGAGGAACGTATTTCTAAACTCAGCCATTTCTTTTTCACGGAAGAAAGTTTCTCGTGGAAAAGCTTTGCAAAAAGCCACAAAACACTCTAACAATTGAGATCTGAAGTTGCACACATTCTTCTCCAGCCGATTTGCTTCTTCCTGAAAACGGTCCTTTTCTTTTCTTAGGAAGCTCAGCCTCTGTTTCAGCTCCACATTTTTGGGCATAACCAGATTGTAATCAATTTTCAGGTTATGCAAATAGATTTCTGTCGGTCTGTATTCTTCTGTCTCTGTGGCTAGTGTCTGATTTAGGTCGTCATTTTTCTGTTTCATAGAAGAAAGTTTGTGGTCAACCTCATCTTTTTCAAATCTCAGAGCCTGATATTCTTTCTGATATTTCTCGTCCATTTCAAAATAATGCCGTTTTTGGTCTGGGATGATTTGTTCATAATGATTTTTTAACTCTTCCAATTGTTTAGCGAGTTCTTCCTGTTCTCTCCTCAGCCTTTCGTCTAGCTTTTTATACTCCTCAGACTTAAGCTGCAGTGGCCTTAACTCGTCAACTGCCTCGATGTTCTTCATTTCAATAAGCTCAATTTCATGCTGAAGAGTTTCTATTTCATTTTCTTTTTCCTTAGCGAATGCTGCCAAAATTACTGGTTTTAACCTTTTTTTAACATTTAACTCCTCTGTTTTTATGGCATTTAACTTTGTTTTCAACTCATATGCATAGTCTTTTTCTTTTTTCTTGTAACTCTGCTGCATCTCATCTTTCTGCTCTTCGTGTTTTTTGACCAAAGAATGAAAGTCTTTCTCATATTGAGCCCTTTGCTTTTCCAGCTTTGTTTTCTGCAGCGTGATCTCTTTCTCATGTATCTTTTGTCGTTCCGCCAGAATTTGCGGTATGTCTGCGCGTAACTTCTCGAGAGCGTCCTTTCTGTCATTTATTGCTTTTAATCTTTCATCGATTGTGTTTTTTTTTATGACATCAAGAAGCTTTTTATTTTCGCCTTTCCAATTGATAAATGTTTCTTTTTGTTCCAAAAGCCCTTTCGAACAGAGGTTATATTGCTCTTCTAAATCGCTGAGCTCTTTTTTCAGTTTCGCATTCTCATCAATCAGCAAACTTGTTTCTGCCTCGTTTTGCCTATCCATGTCTAATGGATAGTCATCGTTTTCTCCCAAGGGCTCAACATCACTCCCCTTTTTGGCTTCATAACTCATTTTTGCTGTGACAATAACTATAGCAGTTGTACTCACGGTAAATTTCTCAAATGAAACAGTAGTGGACGTGGGTTCGTTTTATACGTTCAGATCAAAGCACACCTATGACGTTCTGTGATGTGATAGGCGTAAGGGTCCCTTTGTTGCCCATTCTGAGATCAAAGGACTGTCCCTTTGATCTCAGAATGGGCTTTGGAGTCGACGTCACGCCGCAATGCAGTGTGGGGCGGCTGTGCCATTTTCGGGGTCTTCGAATCAAAACAAACTGTATTGGCAGGACGGTTGCTAGAAATATGCTTAGAAGCATCTAAAAAGAAAAAGGACGGTATAGAGACGGATTACTTGCAAAAAATAGAGTGCACTGGAAATGTGGACGCGTGTGAAATACGGCCGTGGAGTCAAAACTCCGAAGACCAACCGCTATTGACTTAGCCTGATATATCCTCGTACCTCGTCTGTGGAGTCAGTGCATACAAACTTTCTAGAGCTGGGCGATAGAACGATAACGATATGTATCGCGAAATAACTTTTTCTCGATAGAAAAGTGAAACTATTGCGATAGACAATATCTCTTCCTGTCTTTAAAAAAAAAACATAAGAACAGCCAATCCAAATTAAGTAGTGCGGAGCCGAACCAATCACAGCTGCAGCGTCACGTCACGTGACTTGTTACATACAGCACAAGTGCCAAGCGGTGTATTTGTTTGGGAAGCAGCCAGCGGCCGTGCCGGTGTTCCAGATTAACTGGCATTTGGATTAACTGGCGTTGGTCGAACAGATGTGTGGCAGACTTGCGTTTCAGGAGCTGCTACCGACAAACCAGCAAAAAAAAAAAAACGCCAAATGTGTCATCTGTGACATTTGTGAGGTTACGTCAAACACACTCCGTCACTCTTGTTGCTGTTTACCAACAAAATGTATAAAAATGTCGCGAGTTTACCTGCTGATATTCTCACGTGCTAAGCGATCGCGAAAACAGCAAACAATTAACAGCACGCCGATGCTGTTCACAGGACAGACAGAGTAAACCATCAGGAGAATCTTGTCTTCGTTGTGGTTCCGATCGTACGTGTTATTACTCCAATTTCAGCGTTTTCGCTTCACAACTAAAGCGTCTAGTTTACTTTGTGTTCACTCAAATGGAGTCGAGTCAATTACGCCACCTGTGGCCAAGTGCCACAGCCTACAGCCAGATTAACT
>VUQR01030982.1:0-30272 GCA_015108515.1 Hemichromis elongatus
TTGATGGATGCAGAATTGCACAGTGCACAGTTCCACTGGACTTGAGTTGATTGTATTTGTTGCTGCTGATATAGTTTTATTTTTGAGTGCCCAGCTCATATATACTTTTAAAAAGGAGAGTGTAAATGTTACTGGACATTCTTGTGTAATTGCCACTGAATAATTTATGTTACACTTTGTTATTGCTTCAAAAGAATATTTATTTTATTATTATTTTACATTTACAACTTGTTTTTTTCTGGGGTCCTCGTGGCACCCCATCGAGGAGCAGTAGGCTGTGGATCTCTTAAGATCTCACTGTTGGGTTTGTAAGGTCATGCTACTCCTACATTTCTGTCTTGTTCAAAGATAAGATATAAAACAAAGTTCAAAGCTAATCGACCCGTGTGTTCTCCTTTTTTAAAAAACAAGAATCGAAAATGGAATCGGAATCGTGAAATTCTTATCAATACCCATCCCTATGGATGAGTTTTGCAAATTTTGTCCAAGTACCTGAACAGTGTTTACGGTTTGGCCAAAAGAGTGTTTGATTCAAAAAATACGTTTAGGCCATTCAGACTTTGGTTTAGAGAATGGAGTTTAGTGTTTTAGCAATTTAGCAAAACTGTAATTGCACCGTCCTCTTCATGTCTGCATTTTAGGCGCTTGTTCATTGCACACCTCACTTGTTTCTTAGGTCCCTATCAGTTATGACCAAATGAAGCACTACAATACCTGTCCTGTGGTAACAGTAATCAAGACTGCTCCAGTTTATCCTTTTAGTCCTGTAATGTAGGTCTGACGCTAAACGGAACTGGAGTTTAATTTTTCCTCTCAAGTCTCAAAAATACACACACACTATGTGAAAGTAACACTTTGAACACACATGTCGGTGATCTTCATGTGATGTTATTAGAGGTGAAAATGACAGACAAAAATGGAGGCTTTAGTCTTAAAAATTCACTGATTGGTTGTTTGCTTTGAGGGAGAGTACGGGTTCCTGCTCCGCAGATGGCTTCACCTGTTTTCCTTCAGAAGTCATTACCAAGTGTATTTAAGGACCAGCAAGGGGCTCATTCTTCGCCAGATCTTTAGGTCACTGTGAATCAATTACAAATGTTTCTCCTGCAATCTTCCTCTTCCTGTGTTCAGAGTTAAATGTCTAATGGTGAACAAGTTTACTGACATGTCTCCATTAATACTCTATAGACATTTCGGCTAAGGTCCAGAGAACAGTACCACTTGTCTTTTTTGCTATTATGTAGTTTTTGCCCTCTGTTATGTTGTTTTATTTAAAAGGTGTTCTTGGCTGAATATTGTTCAAATGCTTGACATTTCTCGGGTTTTAACTTTCATTTGCAAATAAAAAAGATCTACACGAGTATGACACATGCACCCGAAGGTGACAAATAAAAAAATGTAATGGTTTATTTCATCCTGGTATTTTTACCCATAAATGTGACTTTCTTGATCCCAGGGATTTTACTAAAAGAGCAATCCATGTCTTTGACTTGTCTTTTAGACAGTGAAAACAAGGAAATGGGGTTAACGGATTTTTGTAGAAATTTTAGATTAGGTAAACAATTATGAATCCTTTGTATGTATTATACGTTGAATCTTTAATAATAGGCAAGATCTGGGTGCAGTAAATGTAAATAGATTTATTCAATTAACTTATTCAATTCAGATTAAATGTGGAGCGAGTCTACAGTTCTGATTTGCAATATAATTTCAGTGCTTCCTTGTAACTGTGTTGCTTTCCACCTTCTCAAATTTAAAAACTTTACAGTCTTCTACTTCTACATGTACAAAAAAAATATGCAGAACAACTAACTTGAGGTCTCTCTGGGCAGTAATGCAGTCTCAGGCTTGATAAAGGACACATGCATTCGTTCAATAAACCTCACAGTATCAAAGTAGAACCTCACTCAACCACAAATGGATGTTCTACCCAAAGAGCTCGACTTTGTTTTATCCCCCCTTCATGACAGACACACAACCAGAGAAGCAGCAATAAGGAAAAAGCAACAAGCTGGCACAGTCCAAAGCAGAACAAACCAGAATGAAGGTATCAGTGGCTCTGACATGTACGGCCATGTTTTGATGGAAACAGTTATAATTTCTTGTCTAATTTAAAATCTTTGGAAAGATGTGTCATTTGCTTATGAATGATTGATTAGGAATCTCAGATGAATGGCTTTCTCACTTTACCAAAGTCACCTGCTGCCTCTGGCAGATGTGACATCACCTGACATTTTGCATACTGGTGTAAAGTCTCAATCATTCTTTGCAATTCAATGAACTGAGGTGGTGAAACCACAGCTAAGTTACAGAACTAGTTCATCAAATTGGTCTGGCCGGTCATGCAGAGATTACCTGTGAGAACACACCTGGAATAATGTTGTGATGCCAGGTTGTGGCCAGTTGAAATTGTATGCACTCAAAAATATTAATGTCAATTTAATTACATGTAAAGTTTCCATGTAGTTTGTTACATAAGAAAAATGTTATATTTAATGCAATACAGTCAAATTAAATGTCTTTGATTGGTTTACATTCAGTTTATACCAAGAATATTTGCCAAGATGAGAATAACTGTTTTAGTGTGCAGTGAGTAAACTGTGTATTTATGTGGAATTGCATAGTTGACCTGGCAACTTACATAACAGACAAACACAGAAAAACCTATGGTTACATGTGCTGTAATTATTAATAATTGTGCTTTTGCAGCAGTTGGGGGTAATAAACTATGCCACCCGAAGTAATCACAATTTCTATTTTTTTAAATAACATGCTCTCAAGTCTTGGCAATCAGAGAACAAAAAAAATTATAATTGTAAATGACACACTTCAAAAACTATTTAATTTTTTTCCTCCCATCTTTTCTCCAAAGTACACTGTTTGAGCAGGGTTAGGGATGTGGTCATCTCCTATGATAATTTAGACCACAGAGGATTAAAATACATGATTGGAGACAAAGGTTGCATTAGCACAAGTTGTAGGCAAGCTAAAAGAGCTCGCTCCAGAGGCCCATACCAAGTGTCTCAGTGCAGGCAAAGAGGTTGGAGGTTCTGTGATGCCTGCTGAACCGCCTCTGTTTGACGTATTAAAATGTTCATTTTATTTTTAATGTGTAATTCCCTACCTGTTATTATTCTGATTGTTACCTTTATCTCATGCCTGTCTTCTACAGCAAATACAATTGTGCTTCAAATAAAGCTGGTTTAAACATCTATCAATTCCACAATGCAGATAAAAAGTGTATTCAAGAAATGCATCTGTTGGATTATTTTCTTTATGCATTCAAATTCCCAATAAGTAGGATTTTCCTCACATTTCAGTCTTTATCCTTTGTGTGTGTGTGCATACATTGTATCTTAAGTTTGTTGTCTTGAGTCTTTAAAAGGTCTTGTTTAAATTCAGTTTGCTGCATTTGTATCTTTGCTCTCCATCTTTGCACATACAATAAAAGGCTTATGAAAGTTTAGAAGTATTCAGCAGCCTGGTGCTCACACATACTTGAGCTGTGGTTGTTGTGGGTGACAGCCATGTAAAAATAAAGTTTAATTGGTCAAACTCTGCACAAGCAGTAACCTCTATGTATAACTCTTCCTGCTGGTGGGGACTCGAGCATAAAATTAGACCTGTGTGTCCTAGCTGTGGCATTAAGGGGAAATGCTCTCTTGCTACTCCATGTGTTTCACTTTTCTTAGATGATGAAAAGACATAGAAGGACAAGCTCAAACCTCACCAGCTGGCTGTCAAGCCATAAATACACCTTTTGACGCCTCCCCTCCTGTCATCAATAGCTGCACACGGGAGAGCCTGAAACTGTCACAGTGGAGCTGCAGTCCAGAATGTATTTTACATTCCAGATTTTTACTGTAGGTATGGGTGAGGGTACTGAGGTGAGGGAGATGACACTTTATTGTTTCCTGCGTGGATACTGCATATAAACCATGATCCCGTCTCCAGCAGGGAATCAAACCTCAGCTTCCCACAAGAAAGCAAAAACACAAGCAAGGAATTATTAAACGCTCCGTTGTGTTTTATGTACCTGTTAAAGTAGTCTGTACTTTTTAATGAAATGCTGTCTATACAAGTTCATGTTATTATGTTATATCATTAGATGTTAATGTCTAATAATACAGTCTGCCACATATGATTGTTGGGGTTTTCTCTGTTGTATTATTGTAGGGTCGGGCTTACATTATAATGCCATGAGGCAACTGTTGTTGTGATTTGGTGCTGTATAAATAACATTGAATTAAGGGTGTAATTTCCCTGTAATTAAATGACATCCATTTTATTTGAAATTACAATGTAATTGTATTTACATACAGGTGGGGACAGTCGAATAAGGGATCAATATGTCAGGTTTTTACAGGAATCAAAGAAAAAATAATAATATATGTAATGTTAAATACTGGATAGGTAATTTAAATACTTCAAGGTTTCCTTGTAATTTAGCAGTAAAACAAACAATATTTCCCCTTCTAAGATCAAACGATCCCACTGCGCAAAGTGACGTCAGAGTGATGTCTTTTATGAGTCATTATTGGATGTCCTCCACTGAGGAGGTTGTTTTGTAACACCAGGCAGTTTTTTTTTTTTGGTTATTTAGTAAACTTTTATTGTTGATGTCCATAGGACCTTTGTGTATGGCCTATTTATAGTCCTTTTATTTGTAGTTGCATGTCAATATAATTACAATTTAATTTTAAATATATTTATTACATTGAAATTTCATTTAATGGCAGATAAATTGTGGTTGTATTATGAAGTGTTACCCATTAGAACTGTAACATAACTCCTAATACCTTTCTCGATGTTTTACTATGCAAACCCTTCTGTCCTCTACACACCCTTTTTGTGAGGACGCACAAACAGAAACGCTAAGGACAACAAAGAAAATCAGGTGTGCTGTGCACAAAAATAAGTGTTAGAAGTACAGACACGAAAGAAATCGAGAGCAAAATACACCCACACATGCATACAGAGTGGATGTGCATCCAGGCACACACACACCATACATAAATGTAAATAGATTAGACACATTGTAGCCTATTCTAAGCTACACTGTAGCATCCATCGAAGAAATGAGAGTCATCAATTTTATGTATTGGGCTTTTCCAGTTTTGTGTGTTTGCGTGTGCGTGCATCTTGTCTCATATTGATTCAGACTGCAGGCTAAAAACCAGTCAGCGAACATGCTTCTGAATAAAATAAATCTGGCCTTAGAGGCAAAGGCTCTTGACACAGAGCTGTCATATCCCCTTATTGTCTGTCTCTCACACACAAACACACAAACACGCACGATTATGTTCAACTACCCACTGGTGCGATTGCGGCACCGCTGAATGATTAATCACACCTGAGCTGTGTGTGTGTGTCTGTGCCACAAAAAGTCACTGCAAGACTCGATGAGATTTGGCAAAGAAGAGAGAGGTGCTCTGTCTCTCAGCTCCTCCCATGACCCTCAACCCTTTGGACAGAAAGATGAGAGAGCATGCGAGCACATGCAAGCCACTGTCCCTTAAACTAACTTGACCCCTCGGTGAGGCGCTTCGGGCCAGGCTTTGCTACAGGTTCTGTGTTTGTTTTGAAGTGATGCGGCGATGTGCAACACTTTTAGACAGGACTGTGCTGATGGGCGACATGTTGGTGTAGTGACCTGAGACCACCCTCTTCACAGACATCATCTTTTGTATGGATCATGATTAGGACACATTCATTTGTGAATAAGCATAATGCTAGTTACCCACACATTTGAACCTTTGTTTTAATGTGTGTGTGAAATAATTCATTACAGATGGTTATGTTCCTTTGGTTTAGAGGTTGTAGACTTTTAAAAAAAGATTTTAAAAATGTATGAATACAACTTAATCAAGGCTCAACATTCAACGAAAGTGTTTTAAACTAAACACATAAGTGCTCCACCACCCACTGCAAGGTTTATGCCCTATATCAATAGTACTGATAGTATCTCAAATAATTTTCATGCTATGTAATTTGGCATCTTAAGACAATAATAAAGGGCTTCACTATTTTTTCTGCTTTATTCTGAAGCAGTACATGTGAAAATGAATGGATAACAATAATTATATGCCACAGACTTTAATCAAAAAATATTTAAATGCTAACATATAATTATTATTTTTCATCAATTTTCACATTTACTGTTTTAAAAAAAGCAGAAAAAACAGTAAAGCACTTTATTTTGATTAAAATGCTGATTGATGCTGATGATTAAGTGTTAAGTGAGTAACCTCATAAAAATGGACAAAGTTCGGAGTCACCAGGACTCTTCCTACAACTCGCTGCCAGTCTGAGCGATCAGGGTAGAAGGGCCTTGGTCAGACAGGTGAACTCAGTGGTAACGCTGACAGATGAAAACCTTCCAGATGGACTATTTTTGCAGCACCACCTATCAGGCCGCGTAGTAAACTGGCTAGACAGAAGCCACTCCTCAGTGGAAGCAACATGACAGCCTGCTGAAGTCTGCCAAAAGTTATCTGAAGGATGCTCAGACCATGAAAAATAAAATGATCTAGTCTTGTTAACAAAGATTGAACTCTGTGGCTTGAATAAGCATTATATCCAGAGGAAACCGGGCACCACTCATCACCTGGTCAATAGCATCCCTACAGTGAAGCATGGTGGTGGCAGTATCATGTTGTTGGGATGTTTTTCAGCAGCAGAGACTGGAAAACTAATCAGGGCTAAGGGGAAAGTGAATGGAGCAATGTGCAGAAACACCTTTGATAATAACCTGCTCAAGAGTGCTCTGGGCCTCGAACTGGGGTGAAGGTTCTTCTTCTAACAAGACAACAACAACAAGCACACATCCAAGACAACAAAGACGTGGCTTTGTAGCCACTCTGTGAATGTCTTTGAGTGTCAAAACTCATGCTTGAATGCTGTTGAGCAGCTTTGGAGAGGGCTGAAAATGGCTGTAACATGAGAGAATGTGGAACAAGTGAAGCACTGTGAATACTTTCCAGATATAGTTACTCTATGGTATCACCCTGTCACTGTTATTGTTATCACAACCGAAATAATGCACATCAAAATAACGCCAAATAACCTAAAGAATAAATCCTGGCTTTAATCACGTTGTGAACAGTATTCTGCAAACTATTTTTCAACGTTGGTCAAAAAACATCTCATTCCCATCTCGCTATGATTGGGAAATACTGTTGCTGTTAAGCAGCCCTCAACCAGAAAATAACTTCCACTTGGCAAATTTCCATCAGTTTGTAAAAAACTGTATCTTCAAGGAGCTGAAATTTAAATTGAACCAATCACTTCTAACAAGTGCTTGTCTGGCAGTATAGCACCTCTAACTAACCCTTACACTAGACTCTAGAGTAAAACAGAGTTTTTGCTATAGTTTGTTTCCTGTTTTATATAATCTAGTGATATTTTAAAAAGTCCCATAGGCTTTGATTATTTTGTCCACATGTCTCCTGACTTTCTCTGCCATGCCTGGATTTTAAAAGTCCTGTTTTTGCGCTCCATACTATTACATATTTATGTCCTCAGTGTAATTTTTAATTTATGCACTTGGAATATCAGCAATTTATTCCACAGTTGCTGTGGAGAAGAACATTGTTAGATTATAAACAACCTTTTTAAAGTTTTAAATGGTTTGTATGTGGGTCAGTAGAAGATGTCACTTTGCGCTGTTTAGTCTCTTTACATGTGCTTTGTGATTCAATATTCATGTGGTTTTAAACATTTGAATCATTCATCTAAACTTGACATGCACAACTAACCTGGAATTTGCACATGCACTTCATTACAAAAACAAGTGAATGTGATTTGCTGTTTGTCTGTCTCTGTGTAAGGCCTGTAATACACATCTTGTCCAGGGAGTTCCCTGAATCTTGCTCTATGACAGCTACTATAGGCTTGGATAAGTGGCTAAGAGAACAAGGCTCAAGGCAAACTTAGTCCACCTGTTACATCTTTGTGTAGACAGTTTTCTGGACGTTGGCATTTACCTGCCACTTGTATATGTTCTTGTCTAAACTGACCGCCTGTAAATTACCACTGCTTGAAATTTAAGATTTGGACTGCAGACTATTATTATTGTCTGGTGTCCTGCATTTGGGTTCTTTCCACTGTGACTCTTTGTAATGCACAGCTGTTCTACAAGAAAACAATACAGGAAATAAATATAAACAACACAATATAGGGGGTGAAAAATACCTTTATATCATAGTATATTTCTCATGCAGAAGTATAAGGTACATGTTTGGCTATGTTGACACTGCAGGCGAAAGCGCATCAAATCCGATTTTTTTGACTCCATGCGACCCATATCCGATCACGGTATGACAGTTTGAACGGCACAAATACGATATTTTCAAATCCGATCTGGGTCACTTTCGTATGTGGTACTGAATCCGATACATATCCGATGTTTTAGAAAGCGACTGCTGTTTGAATGTTCGTGTTGCATTAAATCCGTCTTTTACGTCACTGACACAAGACAGACGCCGATTATCAGCGCCGGAGAAGACAAACGAGAAACTGGAGACGGAGCGAGTCAATGGACAGAAACTGAAGTTTTGGACTTGATTAGCACACAGGGAGACAATTGTAGTCAAGCTAAACTTTTAGGGTCGTATTGTAACTGGCGTAACCGGTGTTCGACATTTTTACTTCCGTAAACAGAGCGCGTTGTGTGTAACGTCTTATTTTGCGCATGCCGGTCGCTTTCACTGCCGTGAACGTTCACACTACAGCGCGTTTGCTGTCACATTTCATTTGTAGTGTGAACAACCACACAGAAAAAATCAGATTTGATCAAAAAATCGTAATTGAGCATTAAGACCTGCAGTGTGAACGTAGCCTAGGACACAGTACTGCTTAGAATCAAGTTCTAAATAACTTTGCAAACATTTATTGAAATTATGCATATATTATTACAAAAAAGCAATAAGTTGAGCTGGTGTCTCTTATTGGGAAATATTTAACTCATGCTTCATTCTGTTTTTTTTTTCTCCATCTGTTCCACTTTTGCCTTTTTTTCCTGACCTTAAACTTCACCAAGCAGCTTGTCTCAGTGTTATCAGTAGAGAAACAGGTAGACAGTTGCTATATGCGTCACTGAGAAACCCGATGACATCATTTTTGTCACCAGGTTACACCAGGGTGACTGTAGCAAAAGTGAGAGTCATGGCAAACGTGTGGATTCAGAGTGAGCTGTCAACTCAAAATGACTCTAAGGCCAGTGAGAAGTGTTCTGTCATTATTCAATCATTCAATCAGAGGTAAGTATACTGTGCTTTTTTACTGTTCTTACAGATACTACTAAACTCTCATTTTTCCATCTCGTCTGTGCTGTGATTTCTGCTTTTAACTTGTATTGTTTGTTGAAAGATTAAAAAATGTAAAGCATCACACACTGTGTGTTCAAAGCAACTGACTGCCAAAAACACGAGTATCTTCTAATGAAAGGAAACAAAAGAATGTGAATTTCCAACATTCCACTAAGATTACCAGTTACTAGGATCAAGAGACATTTCAGGAAACATTATCTACCTCTCACATGTCGGAAAATAATAAAACTAGAGATTAGAGCTTTGTGCAATACCAGTGTTCGGCTAAGCTTTTCTATTTCAAATCATGCTGTAGTGACTCATGCCAAAGCTCAATAGGCCTGGAGATGGAGCTGCACCAAAGGGCCTACGGTGTGACTCACTCAGCCCCACTAGAATCTGCTTTTAGAGCAGCACAACGGAGCTGATTGTCATGACTCATTCATGGTACCAACATTGTTTTTCTTCTAAATCAAAGCATTAATTACAGGCTTACAAAAACATGTAGCATACTTTAAAACCTGGAAAAGAGCAGAAAGGTGTTCAAGACCTAACACAGTAAAGCGGAGTAAATCATTCTCTCTGAGATCGTTATCATCGCTTTTATTATGCGTTGTCTCGCTCTCGGTTAATAAATCTAATAGATGTCACTGTATTCTACTTCAGGTGCTTCACTGACTTCAGAGTGTGTTTGTGTAGAGTATAGAGAAAAAATATATATCTTTGGTGTTAAAAAGGGTATAGAGTTTAAGGACCCAGTCACATGGGACAAGAGACGGGCCAGTAACCTTGTGCACAGTGAAAAATGATTATTCTGCAGGTGCGTGGTGAGTGGTTGGTGGCTGCAATCAGTTGCAAAATGTGTGCTATGCCACAAACCTCCTTGTGAGTTCTTTGGTTGCTAACAGTTTGGATGTTTTCCTTAATTTGCATGGAAGTGTTGTCTGCAAACACTTGCTGACCAACCACTGAGTGGCTGTAAAACTTAAATTCACATCATATTTACTGCTGTTTCGGTTGTCTTAAACCTTTAGTTAGTATTATATATCTCTGCCTCAATAAACTAAAATTTGAAATGTCATGTATTTCTATGTTAATATTGTATTTTGCCTTGCAACACATCATTTGTGGTGATAATAATAATTTGCAGAATGTTTAATATGACACATCCACTCATGATGTGTCACGATCTGTACTGGCAGACTGTATAGAGGGAGGAAGAGGACCCAAAAGCAGACACTGAGGAAGACCTTGCTGAGGTTGCAAAACAAAAATGAGTCTGTATTTGGGCTGATACATCAACAACAAAACCAAAACCAACAACTAACACTAGGCTAAGACTTTGACTATGACTTTAACTGCGATTCTAATGATGACCTTTAACTGTGGTCTAAACTATGATTTTAACTGTGACTATGACTCTAACTATGACTACGTGAGGAGAACATAGGCAGGCAACCTGACAAATAACAGTAAGAGGCACAAGACTTAAATACACAGGAGAGTAATAGAGGGAAGTGAACACACATGGGGAAACAGCTGACACAACTGGCCATAAGGACACCACATGCGAAGTGTAAACTAAGCACATATAACATGGAAACAGGACTTGCAAAATAAACAGGAAACGGTACGAGATGCAGACATGCCATGAACTTGACTCCAAGAATCAAACAGACATGAAACATGACAGGAAGACACACAAACCAGGGAGACTATCTCCTAGTTCCACCTCATGATAACCTAAAAGAAATCCAGTGAAGCTTCAGATTTACAGCTATGGCAAAAAGTTAGAATAATCCATCACTTCAAACCAAACCACTGCTAAGATGAGTAAAAAGAAAACAAGAACAAGAAGAAGTAATACTGAAAGATCCAAACAAACTTCAAAGACACTAAAAAGGTGCAATACCTCACCATGAAGCAGCACAGAAAGAACAGTAAACTTGTTAACCACAGTGTGGACAAACTACAGTATATATAAAACCACTCAATGGCTCTTCTGATTTACTTCCTCCATCTCACTGACTGATACATGCTTCATTACAGCTGTGGGAACCTCTGCTAATACTCTCCTCCTGTCCAAGAGGAACTCTTAAACACATCTGCACACTTAAATGTTTATTAGTTAATAAAAATTATTGTTTTCGTTGCCACAATTCATTTTTATGTCCCCCAGCCCACCTTTATTTTCATGTATTTTCTTTGTGCATATACACACACGACCTTTGCTGGTGTTTTTTCCTGTTAAAAGGGGGTTTGTCCTTCCCACTTTTGCCAAGTGCTTGTTGTTGGGGTTTTCTTTGTATTATTGTAAGATTTTTTGCTTTACAATATAAACCACCTCACCTTGTGATATGAATATGTGCGACATGAATGAAAATGAATCGAATTAATTTGTCAGTAGTGGGAGTCGGTCAGCCACCCAGACACCCAGAAACATCCAGCTGCTCGCTGTCTCCTGCAGCGGACCTGGAAATGTGCCGTGGCAGGTGATTTCCTTTGAGGGAGAGCAACCTGCGGCCTGCCACCATGGGTCGGCGCCATCTTGGAGATTACACACAATCACGAGACAAACCTTTGTCTGCTGCAATAAGCAGTCAATGAAGCGTTCAAAGACACTTCCAAGGCTGCACTGAAAGCTTACAAGCTTACAAGTCTCTACACAGAGTAGAGACTTGCCCATTAGGGGAAAAAGTGTAAAAAAAAAAAATAACTCTTTGCACTTCTGCCTGCCCGTGTGATAATTTGGTCTTATGAACCAGTTAATAATGTTTAATGGTCTGTTGAACACCAGGTGTAAAGTGCTGCTCACCTCATACAATTTGCCAATTCGGATGGTTCCAATTTTCCTTTTCTTTTATCCATCCAAACTAGAACAAAGCGTGCCATTTTTTTTCCTGATAAAGCAGAAGAGTGATAAACACTGTTTGCTTGAATCAACAGATGAGTGACTAATATCAGGAATTTTGCCTTGAAACATAGAAACTGAGGATGGAAACAATTAAAAATCCCACTGACGTGAACACTCCAAGTTGACGGCATAGATGTTTTGGGAGTCATCACAAATTCTGCATTTTAACAGCAGAAAAGACAAAGTGATTTTGAGGAGCTTGAGTTAGCTAACTTATTCCAGTTTCCCTTAGGCATCCTTAATATCAGCTAGTTTCTTTGGGACTTTCATGAATGAAATGAAGTCGATAGGTTAAAAGAAGATCAAAGCTTTCAGCTGAGTTCTGTTGGTTTGCCCAAGGAAAGAGAAATTCCTCGTAGTTCAAATTATTGTGGGAATATAATGGATTTGAGTTTGAGGATTTCTGTAAGATGTTATCCAGCATATGCACGAACAAGCAAGCAACAAAGTCAACTGATAACGCCTAAAGATTAAAACCTAAAAGATCTGATTTGAACTGTGTGTGAAATTAAATTATGTGCACACCTTAGAAATGTAGGTATATTTTAAGTACTTTTTAAATTTAAGTTTTTAAATAAATATTTTTTTAATGTATGGCAAACAAAATACAGAAAATGTATTCAGCAAAGTAATTTTTTCTGCACACTGTGTTCACCTACCTGCTGTCTCTGTCATTACTCTGTTTCCCTGTTGTAGCCGCACACTAATATCCTTGACATCATCCCACAGTATCAAAAAGAGTGGCATAATACAGGTTTCAATTTGCCCATCAGCTAAAGCTGTCTTTTCCAATTGATGTCCTTAATGGAACAGAAACAGTTGTGTTACGGCCCATTTACAACTCATCTTTGTTGGTTAAGTTTAATTATTTGAGATATCTAAAAATATACACCCCCTCTCTATGCTAATTATAATCACAGTGACAATCAGCCATGTGAGCAATGTTTAAACGACTCTTTTATTGTTTCATAAATAATCATGTCTTTTAACAAGCATAATATAAAAATAACAAATTCTATTAGCTGAGCAATTTGGATACAATTATCCCTTTAGTCAGAATGTATGATAACCATATTTTCTATAATTTACATAATGTTACTAACAAGATTTTATCTTGCAATCAGTTTATGTATGTGTTCACTTTAGCTGTTAAACTGTTAGCTGCTGATTATTCTGTCCTTCAGTTTAAGAATGGACATTGAAATTCTTTTGGCTATGTCAGTGATTTCTGGAATGATCAGAGAGGAAAAGCAAACTGGCTCCATCAGCCTGCAGCGCTCTGCACGTCAGTGTGTGTGGAAGAGAGAGAGGGTGTGTTCAGGTTAGTGCGCAACCTCATTTCACAGAGCACACAGGTTGAACAGTGTCAAACGATTGGTCACCCTATGACTCCCCCCAAGGCTGGTTCAGGGACCGCACTCTCACACAGAGATGGCTGAGGTTTCACAGTGGCGCAGTTGGACTGCACGCAGCTCAGTGCTCGCTTTCTTTCTGCCTGCTGCCTTGTCACTTTATGCTATGCGCTGCTGCTGCTGCTTCGTCCCCTGCAGGAGAGACCAGGAATTGTTTAGGCTGCTTTCAGCTCATCCAAAGCCTCCTCAGCACACTGCTTCCCCGCAGCCCCAGACGACAGATGGCCTCTTTGCAGTTCCAGGCTAAACTGCAGGGGAGCCGACAGCAGCGGGAAAGCCCTGATAGCCCAGCAGCGCCCGTCAACCCCGCAGCTATCTGTGAGCTTAAATCAAGATTCTCTCAGTAATGTGGAAAAGAAGCAAGGGTTTGCATGGGTGGGGCAGTGCATAACATTTCCATTACCTAGATGCAGTCAGTGGGGGCCTGACTTTGTTTTCAACACTGTGCCAGTGAGCAAATGAAAGGTGAACCTGCAGGAAAACTGAAACATAATGAGCAGTAATAGCTGAACTCTAGAAATGTTGACAAATTAATAAAGGGAGCAACTTTGCTTTAAGTGACTTGGTCATTTCACTTGTTCTGATTAAGAAAAATAGACCTAATATTCTTTACAGATTTCCTTGAATAAATTTTGGTTTCGAGCTTAACTGAAAGCTTCAGCAGTAAAATATGAGTAAAATCATAAATTACATCTGGAAGACGCTATCCTCCCCTGGTCACGGCAGCTGGCCACTGCCACCAAATGCTTGCTAATAGGAGGGTCACATGATTGTGAGTTTTCTCTGTTTATTATTGAAGGGTGTTTACCTTGCAATACAAAGTGCCTTGAAGCAACTGTTGTTGTGATTTGGCACTATATAAATAAAATCGAACTGAATTGCAAATTTATAAAGGTTATAAATTTATAAAAATTTATAAGGTTTAAGCTGAATGTGTTCTTGTAATAATCCTGTAAATACTGAATACATTTTTCTCCCTCAACTTGTTATTCTAACCCTGTGCTAAAAGCACTGTTTTCACAGGATAGATTGTTTCTCTCAGAAAGGGGGCTTCTTTGCATATCACCTGGTGAAAAAAACCCATCCAAACAAACAAAAAGTACAGATGTGGAAAATATAGGCCACATTTTGTTAAGCACCGCTAATCTACATTAAAAAAAAATCATTAACCTGATAAATGCCCATAACAGATCTTAACTGACAGAAAGAATTATAAATGATAAAAGCCTCTGCAAGCTGTTTGGGAAAAATTATGTGGTGTATAGTAAATAAATGGCACATTTTCAATTTCTGTAGTGAAGTTATAATTTTGGATTATGAAATAGTCTCATAGTATTATTAAAAAAAAGGCACTAGAGCTTTGTCAATAATGAAACCACACTGCTGCTCTTCCTTCACTGCCTGAGATTGCCACCCAACTTTACAGCAGACATATAGCAACCCCTAGTTATTTACCCGAGTGCAGAATGATGTATATATATATAAATCTAGGAAGGAGAGTGTATGTGAACTTTGCCACTATAATCAATGACACACAGAAGGCTGAATGAACAATTTACTGCATTACTGCAGCTCGGGCTTGATGAATTACTTCATTCTGTATTTGTTATACTTCACTTTTAATGACTTTGTTTATTTAAATAAGTTTTAGCGCATAGCTAGTCATCATGCTAGAAACACAGTCATTTATAAGTTCGTACTCTTTCAGTTTATGTATCGCAGCATTTAATTAGACACAATCTAATTTATGGTACTCTGTTGTACTGGATGTAGAGTACATGAGAGGGACCGCTCAGACCGAGTTCTTGTTGGAAAGGCTGAGATGGTTTGGACATGTGTTTTGGGATGAACTGGACAAAGGATGTTAAAGGTGGAACTGCAAGGCAGGTGCTGTGGCACCCTCTAAAAAGAACATCTGGCAGAAGAAGAAGAAGAAGAAGAAGAAGAAGCAGAAGAAGAAGAAGAAGAAAATCTTTACTATCATTAAGGTGTGGCACATTATGTTAATATTAGTAGAGGATGCAAAAAAAACCAAAACAGGATGTACTATATGCACAAAATGCTCTGTTTGAGAAAGGATCATGTCTCGTGACGTACAGTTTATAATTATAACTCTGAAGCTTTATTAATAAGCCAATAGTTATTTATGTCAACACTGAACAGTATGTGACTCACAGGGACAGCCCACACAGCTCATTATTTTTATTCGACCCTGCTTCTTTACTTCTTTACTGCCCTTTCCCCCCCTACTGTTTACAGTGGTGGTAACATTTAAACTAACTATCCAACTCTGACAGCTCGGTGAGACTTTGGCTCATATATCAGAGTGCAGACCAATCAAAGCTGGCTGTGGCACCGGAGTTTGGAGCTGTTTGCTTACGGTAATTATCCTAACATCCCAAAATGGATGTAATTTATTGGTGTTAAAGTGCTACTCATAGCATCTGGTAACTCTATTTAAATCCAATAGTGCTTAATTCTTGGCAAAGGCTTGACAGGAGCACAATAGCTGAACAGAGAGGCCAGTGATGAAAAAGGACCCTTCCCCAGCTCATTAAATCACAGCAGTGGTGCTCTCGTCGCATTGAGCCTCCCCAAGAAATAACCCTGCAGACCGTTCCAGGATATTGACCAGTATTTTGAGAAAAGCTTGTCTTAGCTGTAGCCTTTTCCGACTCAGATTTGGGTCTCCATCTCCGCTTCTGATGTTTTCCTTTGGCGGTTTAATAAAAGATCCCACTCTGAGGATATGTAGAGATTTATTGGTCCAAATGGCCGACTGATGGAGGCAGGCAGAGCTAGGGAACCCTGCCAGATGACAGGAAAACACACGCACATGTGCACCAATTCAATCATATTATTCTTCGCTCCTCTCTCGCTCTATGCTTATTGTGCACTAACACCAAAACACACCTACACATACGCGGGTGTATATTTTAAAGAGGAAAAGGTGCTCGTGCTAATGTTCTAATCTGCATTCCAGCACCAGCAGTAATTTATCTTAACATCACCAGCAACATTTTCTTTACTTGCTGGTGCAAAGACACAGTGTGAAAGTGTCAGTGCCAATGCACGTGGATGCCATAACTGAAAGTGCTAAAATATGTGTGTGCCCTTTGCAGTAATCCATTCTCCAATGCAGAGTATTTTTAATTAGTCAAGAAAGACTCGAGAGGGGGTGGCGGTGGTGATGGGGGGGATCTCTGGGTGCTGGTCAATTTACAGCACAGACAGTGACATTAAACAAAGCCTCAGCTTCACAAACACACACTTGTCCTTATTGACTAATGCACATACACATGTGCAAACAATAACACAATAAGGCAAAAAAACAAGCACTCGGTCCACCGTCACGCAGCTGTGTGAAATTGTGTTGCTATTGTTGTTGTTGTAATGTGCACTTGTGATAATCAGTATATTGACTTACCAACATAATAAAACATGCCTTGTTTGCCATTTGGGAGCTGGAGGCACTGATCGCTGTTGGATTCATCCTGTTTATTTTTATTAAGGGATTTTAAACCATCACTTTGTGAAAAATACGTGTTTGCCAGTGCTGCTTTGTAATACCAACCAGGGAACATAGAACTGGATTAAATTACACCCCCACCCCCCAAAAAACAAACAGTTTCTGACTTTAGGGCTCCGAAGTGTATCACTATTTTCATAACGAGCAAAGGAAATGTTGTTTTCTATTATTAAAACATTTGTTACACTCTGTCCTCATTAAGTGTTGTCCCGACAAATGTCTGCTGCGAAATTCAGGCAATTTAACACTCCTCTAAACAGAAACTGATGAGCAGAACAGTTTGGCAGGTTCAACAGCGAGAGACTGTTGGTAGGAAAGAAATATCCCAAAAACATTCTAAGCTCTTAATAACTAGTGCGCTGTAGAAAGTGGCAGAAAATTCATTAAATGACGTACAAATGTCTTATTTATATAGAGAAGGCCAGACAGCGTAGAGTACAATCAGTGAACGTGGAAACGTCTCCAGGAAAGTATCGCCAACAAGGTAGTTCCAGTGCCTTTCAGGGCAGTTTTAAGCAAGGCTACTCTTATGTTGACAAGCTTCAAAGTAAAACAGCATTTTAGTGGTCCTGTTAAAAGTATGTGCTTGTTACAATGGTTCATTCATGTGTTTTGCGAGTGAGACAGTTAAAAAGCTACACTGATCACAATGAGGTTTGTAACATGCACCAGTTGCTGATTGATGCTAATGCTATAATTGAATTCAAATAAGACTTGACAGATATTTTATGATAAACTGGGAAAATAAGCAAAATGTTATGGCTAATTATAAACCCAAAAAAAAAAAACTGAGTTTATTTTGTGGGACACAAATGTAATATCTACAGGAAGGCCGCTTTAGCTGCTTCAGCTGTCTTCCTGTAGATATCAAAGGGCAAGTGATTTAAAGGAACAACTCTACTGATGTCTGTGCAAAATCTGCCATGTCATTGGTTCTTCTTTTGATTGTATTCTTGACAACACGTTTAGACAATTAGGACCTGGTGTGACAAGTTATTTTTTAGGTGTATACTTTACCTTTGTTGCCTTACCAAACACAGGTTTTAGTCCTGTTGTATCTGGATCAGATCCAGTGCTCTTTTGAAGGAGGTGAAGTTCCTCTCAGAAAAGAAGTTTGTGTTATGGGTCCCAAAACAGGACCCGTACCACAATAACAAATGATACTGGTTCAGTACCTTATGGATCCTAAGCAAGGATCCTAAGCACACCAGCAAATAGTAACATGTAGTTGTCAACAAAATCCCACAGCACATCTGAACTTGACACTGGACACTGGAGTGAGGACATGACCCACTGAAACCATAGTATTGACAGGTTCTTGGTACCTGAACAAAGCAAAGATCTTTTTTGATAGCTTCAATATGCTAGTCCCATGACGTCCTATTAGACAACCTCTAAAAGGCTGTATTTACACTCAGAGTTGGGGTTAAAAGCTTTCCATTATAGCTTCCTACTTATTGCACCCCACTGCACTCTGTGAATAGGGATATAGGAGCAAATGCATAGGTACTACTACAAAATATTCATTTGTACTGATCATAAATACTGTACTCATAGGACAGGCACTTCTAGCCTCTGCAGACTTCATGTAGTATGAACGGAGTATGTAAAATACAGTGTACCAGAAGTGACTTTTGAAATTTTGCTGCAATTTCTTGCAAATGCAGAGTATTTTCCTAAGAATGAGTTTTTTGCTCATAGGTCGACATTGTCACATACAAGGTGATAAGCTAGTTTTTTTTGTGGCAGTAAGCCATGCAAGCTAACCCATCAGGTTATCCTACCCAAAGCCAGCCAATCAGACATAATGTAGCACTTATAACCATTTCTCTACCGATTTGTATTTATTCACAAATAACCCCCACTTAAACGTCATACTTCATTGTGTCACTTCAAAGGTACAAGCTTACCTTGAAAACTTTCCAAATCTCACGGGAGATTTCACTTTTGGTGTGTGTATGTGTGCATGTACACTTAATGCATCATGCTGTGGGTTCCAGTCCTGTTATTTCAGTGGCCATCAGAGTAATGGTGAGCACTTACACACCCACCCACACACACACACACGTGCTAGAAAAAGCTGAATCCGCACGAATGTCCGTGCAATCACAAACTTACACATTAGAGTAACACCTATGCATGAGTTCACACACACACACACGCACGCACACACACAGTAGGAACTAAATGCTGTACATTTGCCTCCTGTAGCTCGAGCCCTCCCTGCAGTATAGCACCTTGTTGCTGGTTATCTACTTTCCTGTGTCTAGAAGGTGACCTGTTTGTGCAAGTGCGCAGAGGCATAAGTGAAACTGGAAGCAACGTTATTAAAAATTCACAAGGAAAATTAAAAAGCACAGAAGGAAGCAGCTTACGCTAAACCTCACCAACTACCAGGCACAGACAGACAATAATTTTAATAAAGAGTCTTAAATAAATCTTTAAACATGTAAACAGGTAAAAGGTGTTTTACTGTGTGCAACTTCAATGAAAACAAAACAGGCAAAAAGCACCCGATTGGTTTGTTAATGATTGTTTTCTCAGAGTTTTTCAAGAGAAATATCACCAAGGAAAGGAATAAAACCAGTATTTTTCCTCTGCGGTTGGATGTTCTTAGCCTTAGCTCTGTCTTTGCCCTTTCTTTTTATGTGTCACTGTGTTTCAGTAACTATTTGAACTTGTGGTCAGGGGTCAGCGACTGCTTCAAGCAGCCCAATTTCTCTTTCTTTGAAAGATGCATTTGTCTCAGTTTTCTCCTACATTTCTACTGTTACTTATTTGGATTGTGGATGTCCTTCCAACAATTAATAAAAAGCCCAAGTAATTAAAACAAATGTTTTATTATTGATTTCCAACACTCAAGCAGATTTCAGAGCATTTAAAACATGTAATTACTTGACTACTTATAAGCATTCATGGTCTTACTGTGGGACATTTTTTTTGGATGAATGTCTGAATTTACTGATAAAGTCCAGCTATAAATCAACTGAATTATCGGATGTGTTGCTGTGAATCTCACATTTCCTAGATGATGAATCATATACTGACTTTTGGTGATGCCTTGAGTTTCCCTCCAGCAACATTCTGGTTTGGATTTTACATCAAATTTTTCCAAAACTTTTCAGATGGGCTTCCATGCAACTTTAATGCTGCTGTAAGAATTATATGGACTTTGGTGATTGCCTTTTTTCATCTACTTGAAATTCAAATTTTGGTTGATGCACACCTAATGGCATTCCTGTTAGTTTCAGCTGCTTTGCACACCTTGTTTTATTCTGTGCTAATTAGCAAATATTAGCATGCTAACACGATTAAACATTAGCATGAATCACCTACTTAAAAAGGTTATCTGTTTAAAAGTCTGGTTTTTATCATTCCCATATACATGTAAATGACTAGTGGTGTTCATCTGTACCTACCTGGAAAATGAAGACACTTCAGAAACCTGAGAAAATCACATGACATTTTACAGTGATAAAGCTCCTTGGTCTCCATTGATAGTCTGGCTTTAGAGGATGTAAGTAATTTGATAACAGATGCTGATGTCTAAAACCAAGACTTTATACAATGTAAAAACATTGTTAAGACAAAAAATTCATAGCAGTAATAGAGCTGTGTGACATTATAAGCAGTCTGTAATTTCCATAAAGGTTTAAAGACCGGCTCTAACACTTCTTTTTAAACTTCATGAGCTAGAAACCTGGTGAGAATAAAAAGTAATATTGTGGAATGTGATTCAGAACTAAATCATGGATAAACACCTGAAGTATATTAAAACCATCAGTCATTTCATATAGTGATAAACAAATGTAAGATCACCAGTGGAGCCGTCAGCCTTGTAAGCGGTAAAATACTGCTCTGTAACGTGTTAGATCCTGTGAACGTATGTGCATTTTAATCCAAACCATCTTGCTTATTCAGCCCAACAAAGAAGATTTAATGCTAACACCTGCCTAATGCAATTTTTTTTTTTTGCTATTTTAAAAAAGAAACACTTCACATATATTTTCATTTCAAGAAGGTATCATAGCCACCATCAAATAGGCTCATAGTTACCAGCAGAGTGTGTGTTTGTTGAGTTCGAAGCACTCTGATATGGGAGTGATATGAACTGACACAGCAAATTCAATGGGTTAATAACATATGAAAAAGACAGCTTTTCGTGCACAAAGTCACATACTTCAACAAGTTATTATCAGCATTTTTATTTATTTATTTTTTTTGCCATTTAAACAGACATTTTATGCTTGAAAACCCTGAAATATATCTGAATTGAAACAATTCTGAAAGAAGTCTTACTTTAGGGGCTTTAAGGGGTAATTACTGATTGACATATGGCCAGGTAGGATAGGATGGATAGCTTTTTTAATCTTAATAAACGAAATCATAATTTAAAAACTGCATTTTGTATTTACATGGTTATTTTTGCAAATAACTCAGAAATCAGGAAGTGGTAAATCCCTTTTCATGTCACCCCCCACACACACACACACACACTAGAAAAGAATCTATATCAAGTACTAATTGAGTTTGCACTGTTGTATTTTTGTACGTGTGTGCATGTGAGTGTTTGTGTGTGTGCAACTTACATCTTTATCTTGTCCCAACAATAACCATGTCTCCAGCAAGACCTTTCATTCCCACTGTGGGGAAATAGGATTAGTGTACACACACACTCACTATCTCTGGCAGGGTCACACACTGTCTCTCTCTCTCTCTCTCTCTCTTTCACACACACACGAGCCTGAGGCCAATACTGCTGAGCTAGAGTACAGCAGGATGTATCTATTAATGTCTTTCATTGTTCTCTTGTTGCCAAACAGTGGCTGATAGCATATTGTGCACGAGTCGATGCATAGGTGCTGCCATTTAACCTTTGGACGTGCACAGTCTTAGACTGGAGATATTAGTAGCTTTGCTCCTACCGTGCGGTTTCTCTGTGTCATATATGAGATGCAAACTGCTAAAAGAATAATAACAATGTATGATGATGCAACAGTGTGTGTAGGTGTGCTTAGCAGAAAACCACTGATTACCTCAGGGCTAGCACTGCATTTACACATCACAGATAAGTGAGGGGGAAAAAACAACAAAAGACCTTCTGACTGCTGCTTTTAAATGTATGAACAGTGTATTGAGGCACAGGAGTCTTGACATGAGGTTAGTAGACATGTGACCTGCAGGTTTAAATGGCAGACCTGACAGGAAAATGTGGGAGAAGCAAGGGAATGGAAGTGGAATTTCCTATCATAACTATTCTGGGCCGTTGAGCTTTAGTGCTTTAGTTCAGCTGCCCGCTGGCTAGAGGTAGAAGGCCCTTGGGTATAACATAAAAACACTATAAACAGAACGATTAAATAATGGGATATGTGGTTATTTATGTAATGTAAGAAGAAAGGTCAGCAATTCAAGCCAAATATGTTTATACTCATACTGAGCCTAGGAACCCTGTGTCATTTGCAATAATTAGAATTTTAAACATTATTTTCCGTTTATAGATTCTGATTTAAATCTAAACGAGGCATCGTTTTGCTGTCTCGCTTTCCTTTTTATTGCAGGAAATTGTTTGAAGCGAGATCTAAGGTGTGGGCAATGTAACATCCCAACTGTGCTCCTGCCCTCTCTGCCAAAGTGTTCTTTGTGTTATCTGTCCCCACAGTGTTTCCTCTTCATTCCCTTCCTCACATGTGCATCTGGGGTAGGGGTTTGTCCCTGCCTCTAGCCGCACTGAATTTTATTTATTTACTTAGTAATGTATTGCCGTTGTCCATGGCACATTATTTACCAAATGCCACGTGCTGTGCAGTTTCAAAAAACTCCTCAGGTGTTCTTTGTGTGATCATCTGTCTGCCTGAATGAGCTGATAAGATTTTGTGTCTTAACTGAAGAGCATGATGCTTTGTTCCAATCCCCAGAGAGGCCAGGGGGCTTTATACTTATAGGATTATTAAATAACCCAGTGTTAACGTGACCTAAACAAATGGGCTTCTTGTATTTTTTCATTTTTGTCAAATATATAGTGTTACAGTCATGGGTGCTTATGTTAAGTATGACTTGGAGCATAAGCTCAAGCTTCAAACCGCTCTTGATTTTCAGATTCAGGTCCTTTTTAATCTACTCTTTGAATATCGACTCATAAAGAGGATAAATTCTAATATGGTCATCAATACGTATGGTGTATGTATGGTGTGATCGATTATTCACACAAATCTGGCTATAAGAAAAAAAATGCCCCACCCACCTACTCATTGGTATTTGTGTTTGTGAGAGCCATCCAATCAGAAAAAAGAAAGCTTAAAAGAAGGCCTGCCTAGAATGGAGAGGAGATTAAACCCTTTATCAGGACAGTGGATAAACTGAAAGCCTACATGAATGCCCAGTGTAAGACTAATAATTATTTTGAAGCTGCTCTATTAACATAAATAACTGGTGTTGAAAGTGAGCATAACCAGCCCATAGTACATATTTAACAGTAAGCAGCCACATTGCTTGTGATTTAGAGACCAGTGTAGCAATATCACTTCTTCTTTTACAGTAATTTATTTATCTGTCTGCCCTCCACTCTCCCCTGTTTTTATAGTTTTACATTTTATGTTCCTATCTGGTAACAGTGATAGCAGTAGCAGTAAAACAATGCACGTCACAATGTTAACGCACATGAAAAACATTCAGGGCCAGCTTACAAACCAGTAATCAATAAACAGAGTTATATTAACATGGGGCAGGCACGCAGCTTATCATCAATCCACAGTCACCAAACAGCCCTTGTTTATTTCTTTATTCCATATATTTTGCACTTGTGAAGTGCTTGCCGCTGAGAAAACTGAAAACACATTCATGCACACACTGTCTGTGTGACACACTGTCACACACTGTGACACTATCAGTGGGATCTTAGATGCTGTCACAGTGGTCTCATTATGAAGGTCTTTTTTCACCAGATTAACTGGTGATCCAAAGTGCAATGATACTCGATGGCCGCTTCATTAGATACACCTGTCCAAATGCTTCTTGACACAACTATCTCAACAGCCAATCAAAAGACAGGAACCCTGTGGATTTAGGCATGCAGACTTGGTCATGACAACTTGTATCAGACTGAAGAGCAGAACGGTTGAAGAAAAGTGAATAAAGTGACTTTGGCACATCTTAGCACCAAATGATCATTAAGTGTCACAGCTTACCTGGCATTTAAATGCTGACTGTGTCCATCCCTTTATGAGTGATGTCTGTCCATCTCCTGATGTTTATTTTTTTTCAGCAGGATCACACATCATATCCCCTGTTTCCAGCAACTCTTCCAGAATCTGTGCCATGAAGAATTAAGGCAGTTCTAAAGGCAAAAGGGGGTCACACCTGGTACTAGCAAGGTGTAACTAATGAAATGGCAGTGTGTATGCACTCATAACCTCACCAAAAGCATTTAAAGAAAAAATCCCATTCCTGAATCACAGCTGAAAAAGAAAGAAGCAGTCTTTGTTTATGCGGTTTTGGATAAAAACATCAAAGACTGGATGCAAACATAAGAAATGGCTGAGTGCACTGCAGCCATAATTGGAGTGGTTTTATTGACAGATGTGAACTCCCAGCTGTCCCCTGGACTGAGTTCCAGACAAACAAGCATTAGCAGGGTACAAACTGCCAGATCAGTTACTGTGTGGAGAGTTGAGAATGATGTTACACATCATACATATATAGATCCTGGCAGCGTGGTGTATTTATTTTGCTGCCATGCTATTTTCAATCAATCTTGTATTTTCCTCATATTTAGGCAGAAGGAAGGAAGAATTTCATTAGAGGTTGTAATGCATGACGTGGCTATAAATTACCCTGTGTTTGTTTCATCCTTTCAGCCAGAGCAAAATCCAGCCAGTGTATTAGTTTAAGCTCTATTACCGACTTATTTTAAATCTTATTTCTGGATCCAGTGTGCACATGCGCCAAATGTTTTATGCCCTTTTTTTTTTTTTTTGCCAAAAAGCTATCTCTAACTGAGCTTTCTCCTGTAAACCGCTTAAATTAATAAAGCAAAGGAATAAATAATATACATGATAAACACGATGTGATGTTTCTCACTCTACCAAACACTGAACTGAAAGTTTTGAATGCAGGTTCTATCAAAACTGGTATCTTGCAACGACAGACTTTGTGTCTACTTGAGTAAATTACTCGATTGCGCTGATAATAATTCTGCTGCTGCAGATGATTTGGTGAAAGACACTTACAGTCAATCACTGCAACTAATTTCTTAGTCAACTTAGTTAACCCTCTATTGGAATAGAGGGTGGTAGAAACTAGGAATTTCACTGTTCTCATGTATGGAAGCCAGTCTATATTTACAGAAATAACACCTGATGAACAGGATTGTTATAAAAAGAGAACCTTAGAGATGTAGTTTCTCAGAAATAAGATGGTAGAGGTTCACTGATCTGCACAAAATGATGTCTAGAAATTGTGTAACAATTTTACAATAATATTATTCAGCATCAAATTGTGAGGAGTTTCAAGTTTCCAGTTTTATTGTCATGTACAGATAAACAGTGTAGCCACCTTTATCCGGGAGCTCGTGCTCCTCAGCTTTACATGCATATAGAGATTGTGCAGTTATATTAAGAAGAAAATAATAGAAATGACCAGTGGTAGTAATAATAATTATAATAACAATGACAAGGAGACAAAAAAGTATTAAATATTGGAGAATTTAAGACGATTTGGTATTTACAAGTTTGTGCAAGAATATTTGCAGGAAGTACAAAAAGCTGTGCAATGAGCATTTAAGTAGCATTGTTGAAATGACAGTGTGCAGAGTCCTGTAATTGTAGTGAGTGTGTAGTGGTGTGTATGGAATGTCAGAGTTTACAGTACATACAGTAAATGTCATCAAAAATTTCTGAAAACCTGGAGAATCAAAAATCAGTACTGGATGCTCGTGGTCTTGGGGTCCCCAGGTAGCACTGTTTTAAAAACAGGAATGATTCTGTTATGAAAATCACTGCAGGCTCAGGGACACTTCCAGAAATCTGTGAACATGATTTACAGTGACATCCAGAGATGCAGGTTGGAGCTCTATCATGCAAATCTGTGTATCACTCTTCTCTATGCCAACAGAACATTATCAGGTAACATACCAACGAGTTGTCGTGGCCCGGGGCGTCTCACAGTAACGTGAAAGGAACCCTTTCATGTCCCCATGAGCCGCTCCGGAATAAGTTGAATCCAATAAAATACCATTTGCAGCAGTAACACATGCTTAGAGCAGATGCTCCAGCCGTCTAGTCCAGCCCTATTCCTAACCTTAACCCGAAAAGTGTTTTTCAAAGTGATTCATGATCAGAATGTAAAACACATTTACATGTATAGATTCAGTCATTCGTGTCTCTGAATGAGGCATGAGAGCCGGGGGGGCCAAAGGTAATTAAAAATGGACTGTGGTGGTATACTAGTGCATTGATTGCTGTAGAATTAACAGCTAGCACATCTGTAAAGCCCAGCATCAATGCTAAAAGGTTTACACAGGTTTTAGAGCAAAATGTGCAGAAGTCCAGCACCCGGTCTCCCCTGTTCCCAGACATTTATGGACAGTTGTTAAAAGAAATTGTTGTTGTTAAGTGCCATCAAATTCAAACTGAGCTAATATTTTTCTTAAATAGTAAATTTTCGCTGTTCAAACATTTGATATGTTTTCTCTGTTCTGTTGTGAACAAAATACGTGCTGATTTTGCAAATAATTTAGTTCTGTTTTTATTTACATTTTTCACAACATCTGAATTACGTTAAATAAATTATGTAGATGTAAATGCTCAATGCTCAGCTTGCTTAGCCTGAAACACCTATACCTGCTTATAATCTGGATTACTCTTGAGAATAAAAAAAGAAAACATTCAAAAACTTACACCTTCTGCAACTTCCTCCCACATCTCCCTTCAGCCTCTTATATTCTCTCTTCTTTGTGTCTGTTCAGTTTCTCCCTCTCTCCTCTTCACTCTCATGCTCCCTATAATCCAGCCATCCAGGGATGCTTTGGACAATAAAGCTGTCACAAGTCAATCTCTCCTGATAAACCAGTTCTTCCTGCTTTACAGCCAATAGATGACAGTTTCTGTGCTCCCAGACCATTTCATTGGATGAGCTCCAGGAAGTGTTTGGACGGCGTTTTCGTTTATCGAATCCTGCTTTGGGAAATGGGCTTACAGTGCTCACCACGCCATGCCAAGAGCGCAGCCGTACACATAAACACATGATCACAAGCACAGACACACACACTGTTTACAGTGCTCAGTATTCACGCACACATACTGACTTTGCATCAGATTTGTGAAAAATACCACAGCTGGATATTTGTTTTTGAATAAACTCAGTGAAGTGATTGTTTAGCTCTTTCATAGTAAGGTTGTTGTTTATAATTGTGATCTATTTGTTCACAAAGTTTTAAGCCGGTAGACCTAGTGTATATTTTTATCTTGTGTATCTGTGTGTGTGTGTTGGTGTGATGGATGTGTCTCATTTTCTCTGTTAACTGCTCCTTCGGTTCAGGATATCACAAAGCAAACAAGAGAAAAAACAAGGGCACCAAATAAAAAGAACAACTATACAACAACAAAGGGTGACCACTATAACATTATTGAGAACAATGACCAAATGACCATAACAGTAAAATCATCATCATCATTGCAGAACGCAATTCAAGCCAAGACTGATGATTTCTAAAATGATCAAGATTTAGCATAGTCAGCTTCCTGAGGATCCAGTCTGCAGCTATATATTTACATAAAGCCAATTTTCTAGAGTAAACAGCTCTATAAATGCCCTCTTTATTTGTACTTCCTGTCAAATATCAAATTATCACTGCAGTTAAGTTGCAAATTATATTTTTATGTCTATCCAGACATGACCTTTGAATGACTGCATCATTTTCATGTTACACTGTTTAAAACTTGCGGGAACCCTTTGGGGTTTGTTGAATGGTGACAGTGAGCTAGTTTTAGAGCCACACAAGAAGATTTTTTTATTTCACTGTTGCACTCGAATGATAAAATAAACAATTCCCCAACTGGCTCCACACAAAGCTCAAGGTTTATAATTCTCTCGCTTTTTAGTTCAAACAAGTGGAGTTACGAGTCAGTGAATGTAAAATCTTTTGAGCACCATTTTTTATGAAAATTATGAAACCATGTTTGCAGTGACAACTGATTAGGAGACACGTGGTGTTGTGGAGTAACAGAATACATGTACCAGTATTATGTATTTAAAATACAAAATAGGAGTAACTGTATTATGTTATAGTTAACACTTAAAGAGGTGATAATTATAATATAGTTACTTTGTTGAAATAAATGGATTACACTGTAGGTCTTTTCCCGTTTCTTATGTTAGGCTATCCCCTCTCCTGTCAGGATCCTGGGTATCTCGACCCAGTGTTCTGAGTTTTCTTGTGTCTCTATGATTTTTTTATTATGTTTTATTTTTAGAGTTCACTTTGCTAGGCTTTAGTTTATACCTTAGAGTCTAGTTATGCTGTTTTGAGTTTCTTAGTTCCCCTGGTTATCTAGTAGTTCCCCTCCTCTCCAGTATGTGTCTCTGTGTATTTCCTGTTTTACTTTGAAGGTCTGCGTCTCATGCTAGTGTATTCTCTTTTGCTTCCTTGTCTCGTCGTGCCCAATCAGTTCCACCTGTGTTGCCACCTGTTCCTCCTTCCTTCATGTTCCTGTCTGTGTATTTGTAGTGTGTGTCATCTCGTCCTCGTTGCTCGATTGTCTGCGTTATATCCCTGCGTCTCTGCGTTCTTAATCGCTGTTTTCCCTGCTTGTTGTCCTTTGTGTTACCTCCATTCGTGCTACTCCTCGTGTTCAGGTTTGATGTTTAGGTGGACCCAAAGTGCAGACTCCATGAGGTGAAAAAGTGCACTCAAACAGCTTTATTTGCTGGATACCAAAATAAATAAACTGATAATATAAATAAAACTATGCAGGCAGGCTGACAGACAGAACACACAGTGTAGAACGAGGGACAACTCAAGACACATGCAGAGACAGACTCAGAGACACAGGCCAGAGACCTGACTGAGCTGGAACAGAAGGAGTACAGAACAAAACCTAAAATCTACCAAATCTTAACAGAACACACAACCAGAATAAACAAGAACATAGGATAATATTATTAAACACAAAACACGGAGTCACAGGCCCGTGACACATAGTTGTAAAAAGCATGACAATATATCAAGTAATCCAAAGTATTCAGAAATCATTACTCACACTGAGTAGCTTAACTGAATATCTCCAAAAAAGGAAATATGGGCAAAACAGCTGCAAACAACAGACCAAAGGAGTCAATGAAATGGCAAATGGACTGGTTCTTATTAAGTGCCTCTTCTTCCTGAACAATTTGCCTCATTCACTCATTCACACAAGCACTTTGTTCTGCGTTTTAGTGTTTTCTGTGTTGCAGCTGAGCAACTTGGGGTTAGTATCTTTGGCATGCTGACGTTAACAAAATAAAACAGGAAGAGAGAAGCACAATTAACTTCACACAAAAAAACAGGGCAACAAAAAAGACAAAAAACTAAGACATGGATGAGACTGCAGGAACTGAATAGGGATGGTAAATGAAACTAATAAACCCAAAGTCACTTGTGGCGGACGGGGCCTGCGGTTGCGTGCGGGGAAGGCGGACGCACCTGCACGCCATCCGCAATCAGGCCCGCCGCCTTTATTATTTGCACCGGGTGTTGTGATTATTGGGCTGTGGGAGTGTTGTCGAGCTGGCAGCGGGAGAGCTGCAGCTCCGAATGTGTGTCCAGCTGTAAATAAAGATGTTTGAATATGCAACCGTGTTGTGGGGTCTGCCGTGGTCGTTTACAGTGGTGCCGAAACCCAGGAGGGGTGGCACGGCAGACCCCAGATTGGACCGGCAGAGGGAAGGGCTGGCAAGAATGGTCGCCGAGCTGGCGGCCACGCAGCAGGAACACGCGGCGGAGGTGCGCCGCCAGCAGGAAGAGCTACGGGTCGAGACCGAGCGGCATCTGGGGAGAATGGCGGAACTGGCGTCAATGCTCCAGGCCTGGACGACCCCACCACCATCAACCCAAGTGGGGTATGCTGACGGCGGGG